>APFE030645621.1:0-29316 GCA_000404065.3 Pinus taeda
ATAGTATAAAATATATTTTTGATATTAAACTAAAATTTTTGAGAAATACAACATTGTTTTTTTTTTAGGTTTACAAATCTTATCCCAGGCTACCAAGGCCCATTTCTTTCTTCCCTCCCCCTTCCCCAAAAGAAAGTTTCATTGAATGGTTCTAAATTGATACAAGACTCCTTTGGGAGCTGGAAGGGATGAAAGAATGAAGATGGGGATTGATTGAAGTACAACTTTTGTAAGCACCAACCGTCCTGCCAAGTTCAAAGTTATAATATTCTATTTCTAGGTTTTATCCTACATCTTGTTAATCACCAGCTCCCAAATACTCTTGTGCAAAGGTTCATCAGTTACCCTATAGCATGGTGTCATTAAAAAATTGTGATGGGTCAAAGCTTGTCCAGTCTGAGAGAGATAGAGACCATTGATGGTACCCACTTCTCTACTATGCTTGATAGTTCGACCAAGTCCTTCCATCATGAAGATAAAGAGAAAGGGGGAGAGTGGATCTCCCTGCCTCAGGCCTCTTGTAGGAGTAAATGTCTTGGATGGAGAACCATTAACCAGAATTTGAAAGCTAGATGAATTCACCAGGGCCATTACCCATATTACCCAGTTATGGTCAAATCCAAAGACTAGAAGGACCTTCCTGATATAAGTCCAATTCAACTTGTCATAAGCTTTGGTTAGGTCCAATTGCATAATCATTTCTGCCTTCCTATTGCTTAACAATGAGTGAACCACCTCCTGTGCTTGAATGATGTTATTCAGAATTTGTCTACTCTCCACATATCCTGTTTGCTCCATAAAAACTAGAGTAGGAAGAAGGGGTTTGAGTTTGTTGGCAATAACTTTGGATATATCTTGTACACCACATTGCATAAAGCTATGGGTCTGAATCTTCCTGGAGTCAGACTAATGTCCTGTTTGGGGATCAAAGAGATGAAGGATGTATTGAGTGCCTTCAAAATGGTTCTGTTCATCTTGGAGTCCTCGATGACATTTAGAATACCTTTCGTGACAATGTTCCAGCAAGCTTTAAAGAAATTGACATTGAAAACATCAAGGCCTCTTGCTTTACCATTCTGCATTTCTTTGATGACATCACTAGCCTCCTCTTCAGTCACTGTCCTAACGAGATTGAAATTATCCTCTCTTGTTACTAGCTTAGGTATGTGCTTTGTTAAGTCCCTCATGAAATGAGCTCTGTCTAAGATGGTCTCATCTGCGATGCTTCGAAAGTGCTGAACCAACATAGCTTCTATTTCTTCATGGGTATTGAGTAGTTGACCTGTGAAGTCCTTGATCGATGAGATCCTGTTATGAGACCTATTCTCCATTGTGGATTTTTGCAAAAACCTAGTCTTTCTCTCCCCTTATTTTAGCCATTGAACTCTTGTTTTTTGTCTCCAAAATATCTCCTCTTGTTTACATAAGTTCTCCCAGCCTTGATGATGCTTGGTGGTTTGATCATTTCTGGATCTATCAAAGCCATCCGTGATAAGGGCTTGATTGAGTTCCTGCATTTTACCTTCAATAGTTTTTTTTGCTTGAAAAATATTCCCAAATTCATTCTTGTTCCAATCTTTGAGTCTGAGCTTGATATGTTTCAGTCTTTTGTGTAGAAGAAACATTCTCATTCCCTGAATATGTATATCTTTTGTCTACCATTTTCCAATGTTGCTCATAAAATTTGGGTGGGTGAGCTAGATATTCTCAAATATAAAAGGTCTATTCTTAGGGGTGCCAATGCCTTGAACCTCAAGTTGGGCAGGGCAATGGTCCGAGCCACCAAAGGGGAGAATTTTCATTTTCATTTCCTTGTCTGTGAGCATAAGGTCATTTGAGATTATGAATCTGTCTAACTTTGAGGCTACTTGAGACTCTCCTCCCCTCTTGTTGTTCCATGTAAAGAGGCCATTACTTCTATTAGCATCAACTAGCTTCATATTGTCTATAAAATTCTAAAATGCTATAGAGTCTTTGCTTAAATTTCTGTTCCCACATTTTTCTCCGACTGTGATTTGATCATGTTGAAGTCCCCACCCATAAAACATGGTACTCTTGTGTGTCTATCTCTTAGTTATACAAGAGATTCTACAAGCTTGAGTTTATCATCTGGTCTTTGAGGACCATAAATATTTGTAATTAAATAAATCTCCCTATCTCCCACAGGCTAAATAACCATTGATAAATAATTCCTAGATGCCTCAGCATCTATTATGCTAATATTTGGGGGTTCCAAAATGTATGTATTCCTCCTGCTGTTTTATCTGCTTTGACTTCTAGAAACTCATATTTTTTGAGCAACTTATTGTTTATTTTTTTTATTTTTTTTGAATGGAACATTTTGTTTCTTAGATAAAGATCATATTCAAAGCTTCTTGTTTAATTCTCTTGCTAAGTATCGTTTGTTTCCTTTTACTTCCTATACCTCTGATATTCCAAGATGTGAACTTCATTATGAAAGATTTGTAAAGGAGTATCTGGTTAGATATTTCATCTTACGTGAATCTATCATTAGTTTTCCACATTCCATCAATAACTCATTCTGCTTTTTTCTGCCTCTTTTCCTTCCTGGATTTCTAGGAGCTAGTCCTGGTGTGGTTTTCCTAGTTTTGAAACCTTCGTTGACCTTCCTTTCATTGTTTCTTTTCCTTTCCAGCCCTTTAGCCTGAGTTCTCCATAGGAACAAATGTTGTACTCTATTAAACTCTTCTTGAGGTAGTGAGTCTTATGTATTCATAACACTCTTAAAGATATGATACATGTTATGGATTCCTAATCTATAAATCCAAAACCTTGGAGAAGCCATTAAAACCTAGAAACTTAACATTAAAACCCTCACAAAAAATAAATAACAGTCCTCTTCAAACCATAATAAACCAAGCAAAAACAGCGAGACAAAACTACTGGAACGTAAAAAAACCCTTTATCATAATAAGAATTGCAAAAGATAAATGAAAATTACAAAAGGAAAACTCTCATTTTAGAATTGAAAAGAAAAGTTCGATGAATATAACAATAATGAAAAACTCGTGTCACTTCCCCTAATGTTTGCTAAAAAATTTCAAATTTTTTAAACAAACATGTTTCAAAATATAATATAGGCCACTACTATAGCTTTTATAAAGAAAGCAACCACTTTTCATTTTTTTTTAATATCTCTTTGGTTGAGAATGAAGCCAATTTTTTTTTAATATCTCTGGGCTGTCGGCAGTCTGCCTGAGCTGCTCTCGCGGCGAGGGTAGGCAGTTGCGTGGTCATTGGGCTACAGGCGTAGAATGCCCCCTGTCGGGGGCTTTTCCCTAGGGGTCGAACAGTCGACTCAAAACTGGTACGGACAAGGAGAATCTGAATATTTAATTAAAACAAACAATTGTGATGGTCCCTGTGGATGCTGATGCAATGTGATTTCCGCACAGTTCTCTGAATTTCAAAGTGAAGAAATTCAACCAAGCGCGGGTAAACGACGGGAGTAACTATGACTCTCTTAAGTTAGCCAAATGCCTCGTCATCTAATTAGTGACGTGCATGAATGGATTAACGAGATTCCCACTGTCCCTATCTACTATCCAGCGAACCCACAACCAAGGGAACGGGCTTGGCAAAATCAGCGGGACCCTGTTGAGCTTGACTCTAGTCCGACTTTGTGAAATGACTTGAGAGGTGTAGAATAAGTGGGAGTTGTTTTCGGTGCAAGTGAAATACCACTACTTTCAACATTATTTTACTTATTCTGTGGGGCGGAGACGGGGCACTGCCCCTGTTTTTTGCCTTAAGGCACGTTTAGGTGCCCTATAGCATGGTGTCATCAAAAAATTGTGATGGGTCAAAGCCTGTCGAGTCTGAGAGAGTTAGAGACCATTGATGGTACCCACTTCTCTACTATGCTTGATAGTTCGACCAAGTCCTTCCATCATGAAGATAAAGAGAAAGGGGGAGAGCAGATCTACCTGCCTGAGGCCTCTTGTAGGAGTAAATGTCTTGGATGGAGAACCATTAACCAGAATTTAAAAGCTAGATGAAGTCACCAGGGCCATTACCCATCTTACCCAGTTATGGTCAAATCCAAAGACTAGAAGGACCTTCCTGATATAAGTCCAATTCAACTTGTCATAAGCTTTGGTTAGGTCCAATTGCATAATCATTTCTGCCTTCCTATTGCTTAACAATGAGTGAACCAACTCATGTGCTTGAATGATGTTATTGATAATTTGTCTACCCTCCACATATCCTGTTTGCTCCACAAAAACTAGAGTAGGAAGAAGGGGTTTGAGTTTGTTGGCAATAACTCTGGATATATTTTGTACACCACATTGCATAAAGCTATGGATATGAATCTGTCTGGAGTTAGACTAATGTCTTCTTTGGGGATCAAAGAGATGAAGGATGTATTGAGTGCCTTCAAAATGGTTCTGTTCATCTTGGAGTACTCCATGACATTTAGAATACCTTTCTTGACAATGTTCCAGCAAGCTTTAAATAAATTGACATTGAAAACATCAAGGCCTCTTGCTTTATCATTCTGCATTTCTTTGATGACATCACTAACCTCCTCTTCAGTCACTGTCCTAACGAGATTGAAATTATCCTCTCTTGTTACTAGCTTAGGTATGTGCTTTGGTAAGTCCCTCATGAAATGAGCTCTGTCTAAGATGGTCTCATCTGCGATGCTTCGAAAGTGTTGAAACAACATAGCTTCTATTTCTTCATGGGTATTGAGTAGTTGACCTCTGAAGTCCTTGATCGATGAGATCCTGTTATGAGACCTGTTCTCCATTGTGGATTTTTGCAAAAACATAGTCTTTCTCTCCTCTTATTTTAGCCATTGAACTCTTGTTTTTTGTCTCCAAAATATCTCCTCTTGTTTACATAAGTTCTCCCAGCCTTGATGATGCTTGGTGGTTTGATCATTTCTGGCTCTATCAAAGCCATCCGTGATAAGGGCTTGATTGAGTTCCTGTATTTTACCTTCAATAGTTTTTTTTGCTTGAAAAATATTCCCAAATTCATTCTTGTTCCAATCTTTGAGTCTGAGCTTGATATGTTTCAGTCTTTTGTGTAGAAGAAACATTCTCATTCCCTGAATATGTAGATATTTTGTCCACCATTTTCCAATGTTGCTCATAAAATCTGGGTGGGTGAGCTAGATATTCTCAAATATAAAAGGTCTATTCTTAGGGGTTCCAGTGCCTTGAACCTCAAGTTGGACAGGGCAATGGTCCAAGCCACCAAAGGGGAGAATTCTCATTGTCATTTCCTTGTCTGTGAGCATAGGTTCATTTGAGATTATGAATCTGTCTAACTTTGAGGCTACTTGAGACTCTCCTCCCCTCTTGTTGTTCCATGTAAAGAGGCCATTACTTGTATTAGCGTAAAATAGCTTCATATTGTCTATAAAATTATAAAATGCTATAGAGTCTTTG
Source organism: Pinus taeda (assembly GCA_000404065.3). Taxonomy (NCBI): domain Eukaryota; kingdom Viridiplantae; phylum Streptophyta; class Pinopsida; order Pinales; family Pinaceae; genus Pinus; species Pinus taeda. Next base: position 5,421 of record APFE030645621.1, read on the forward strand.
CTTAAAGTTTTGTTCCCACCTTTTTCTCCGACAGTGATTTGATCATGTTGAAGTCCCCACCCATAAACCATGGTACTCTTGTGTGTCTATCTCTTAGTTATACAATAGATTCTATAAGCTTGAGTTTGTCATCTGATCTTTGAGGACCATAAACATTTGTAATTAAATAAATCTCCCTATCTCCCACAGGCTAAATAACCATTGATAAATAATTCATAGATGCCTCAGCATCTATTATGCTAATATTTGGGGGTTCCAAAGAGTATGTATTCCTCCTGCTGTTTTATCTGCTTTGACTTCTAGAAACTCATATTTGTTGAGCAACTTACTGTTTATTTATTTTATTTTTTTTGAATGGAACATTTAGTTTCTTAGATAAAGATCATATCCAAAGCTTCTTGTTTAATTCTATTGCTAAGTATCGTTTGTTTCCTTTTACTTCCTATACCTCTGATATTCCAAGATGTGAACTTGATTATGAAAGATTTGTAAAGGAGTAGCTGGTTAGATATTTCGTCTTACCTGAATCTATCATTAGTTTTCCACATTCCATCAATAACTCATTCTGCTTTTTTCTGCCTCTTTTCCTTCCTAGATTTCTAGGAGCTAGTCCTGGTGTGGTTTTCCTAGTTTTGACACCTTCGTTGACTTGCCTTTCATTGTTTCTTTTCCTTTCCAGCCCTTTAGCCTGAGTTATCCATAGGAACAAATGTTGTACTCTATTAAACTCTTCTTGAGGTAGTGAGTCTTATGTATTCATAACACTCTTAAAGATATGATACATGTTATGGATTCCTAATCTATAATTCCAAAACCTTGGAGGAGCCATTAAAACCTAGAAACTTAACATTAAAACCCTCACAAAAAATAAATAACACTCCTCTTCAAACCATAATAAACCAAGCAAAAACAGCGAGACAAAACTACTGGAACCTAAAAAAACCCTTTATCATAATAAGAATTGGAAAAGATAAATGAAGATTACAAAAGGAAAACTCCCATTTCAGAATTGAAAAGAAAAGTTCGATCAATATAACAACAATGAGAAACTCGTGTCACTTCCCCTAATGTTTGCTAAAAAATTTCAAATTTTTTAAACAAACATGTTTGAAAATATAATCTAGGCCGCTAGTATAGCTTTTATAAAGAAAGCAACCACTTTTCATTTTTTTTTAATATCTCTTTGGTTGAGAATGAAGCCAATTTTTTTTTGATATCTCTAGGCTGTCGGCAGTCTGCCTCAGCTACTCTCACGGTGAGGGAAGGCAGTCGCGTGGTGATTGGGCTACAGGCGTAGAATTCCCCCTGCCGAGGGCTTTTCCCTAGGCGTCGAACAGTCGACTCAGAACTGGTACGGACAAGGAGAATCCGCCTCTTTAATTAAAACAAAGCATTGTGATGGTCCCTGTGGATGTTGATGCAATGTGATTTCTACGCAGTTCTCTGAATGTCAAAGTGAAGAAATTCAACCAAGCGCGGGTAAACGGCGGGAGTAACTATGACTCTCTTAAGGTAGCCAAATGCCTCTTCATGTATTTAGTGATGTGCATGAATGGATTAACGAGATTCCCACTGTCCCTATCTACTATCCAGCGAAACCACGACCAAGGGAACGAGCTTGGCAGAATCAGCGGGACCCTGTTGAGCTTGACTCTAGTTTGACTTTGTGAAATGACTTGAGAGGTGTAGAATAAGTGGGAGTTCTTTTAGGTGCAAGTGAAATACCACTACTTTTAACATTATTTTACTTATTCCGTGGGGCAGAGACGGGGCATTGGCCCTATTTTTGGCCTTAAGGCACGTTTCGGCGGGTCGATCCGGGCAGAAGACATTGTCACATGGGTATTATGGTTTAGGGTTTATGGTTTATGGTTTATAATGCTTTAATAAATTCTTTTAACAAACACTTAAAAAAACATTAAAAAATGGTTTTTAGGGTTTAGTGTTTTTTGGTGTTTTTAATGTTTAGGTTTTTTTAGGGTTTAGGGTTTATGGTTTTTTAGGGTTTGGGGTTTGGGGTTTAAGGTTAAGGGTTTAGGAATTATGGGTTTAGGGTTTATAGCACTTTAGTAAATGGTTTTAGTAAACACTTAATAAAAGTTACAAAACACTTTTTAAAATGTAATAAAACCCTGAGGTTTTAGGGTTTGGGGTTTAGGTTTTATAACACTTTAGTAATTTCTTTTAATAAACACTTAAATAAAAGTTACATAATTCTTTCTAAAATGTTATAAAATTCTTAGTGTTTACGGTTTATCATTTGGGATTTAGGGTTTCATGTTTAGGGTTTAGGTTTTAGTGTTTATGGTTTAGGTTTTATGGTTTAGGATTTAGAACACTAAAGTTACAAAACTCTTTTCAAAATATTAGAAAAAAATTAGCATTTATGGTTTAGGGTTTAGTGTTTAGGGTTTAGGGTTTAGGGTTTAGGAATTATAACACTTTAGTAAATTCTTTTAATAAACACCTAAATAAAAGTTTAATATGATTTTTAAAATATTTTAAAATGATTAAGGTTCAGGTTTTAGGGTTTGGAGGTTTAGGGTTGAGGGTTTCGAGTTTATGGTTTAAGGTTTATAACACTTTAGTAAATGCTTTTAATAAAAACTTAAATAAAAGTTACAAAATAGTTTTTAAAATGTTGTAAAATCCCTAGGGTTTTGGTTTTAGGGTTTATAACACTTTAGTAAATGCTTTTAACAAACACCTAAATAAAATTTAGAAAATTCTTTTTAAAATGTTACAAAACACATAGGGTTTAGGTTTGAGAGTTTTAGGTGTAGTTTTTGCGGCTTAGGGTTTAGGTTTGATAACACTTTAGTAAATTATTTTAATAAACACTTAAATAAAAGCTACAAAATATTTTTAAAATGTTATAAAATGATTAAGGTTTAGGGTATAGGGTTTGGGTTTTATTGTTCAGGTCCTAGGTTTTAGGGTTTATAACAATTTAGTAAGTGATTTTAATAAAAAGTTAAATAAAAGTTAAAAAAAAAAAATTCAAAATGTTATAAAATACTTAGGATCTAGGGCTTTGGGCTTTGGGTTTAGGTTTTAGGGTTTGTTGTTTAGGGTTTATAGCTCTTTAGAAAACGCTTTTAATAAATATTTAAATGATAGTTACAAAGTTCTTTTTAAAATGTTATAAAATGATTAGTATTTAGGGTTTGGGGTTTGGGGTTTGGGGTTTAGGGATTTAGGTTCATGTTTTAGGATTTAGGGTTTATAATGATTTAGTAAATTCTTTTAATAAACACTTAAATAAAATTAAAAAAACTCTTTTTAAACTTTCTTCGACAAGTGATTCCCCTTCTTATAGCCTACAAAAACCACTCCCCTCCAGTTGTCGAGCTCTAGGCACGAGCACTCCACTTAGAATATGGATGAGATGCAAAATTGAGCTAAAATACCACAATATAATATCAAATAAAAGTGATAAGTAGAAGGGAGGTTGACTCCTTGACCTCACGCCCATAGTTACCATCAACCTTCACCACAAAAACTAACATATAGTTCAGCATCCTACACCTCTAGTTAATTCCAACTGAGTGGCTACATGTGTCTCCATGTCGAAGACCAACCTTAGAATTTCCATTTAATATTCAACAGGTGGGAAGGGTGGTGGGCTAATCCTCCCTCATCAACCTCTTTGATATTGTGCATGACCCCATCATGAAATATCTAAATTTAATTAATACAACTAGTCAATTAAGACTCCTAGATGAATATTTTACACTATTGCAACCATAATAGTTCTATATTTGGATTTACTAGGTATGTTTGGTCATTTTTATTGAGGAGCCACCAAGTGTCCATTTCCTTCCATGTCTGTGATCAAATGCTTATTTATATTATCAAACTTGCTTCCATTAAACTAACGAACTCTTACATTTCCATGTACTTCACTTCTAAGGAACACATGTTATTTTTTGTTTCCTTCCCGATTTTTCTCAAATACCAAATTTTGACCACCATCTATGCCTTGTGTCTTGTGGTGTCTTGCCTATTCTTGTTCTTGCATTTGTAGGTTCTTCTCCCACAATTCATGCTAGTCTCACTAATGTAAGGTCCCTATTATCACCTCTTGTTAGTTTCTTGCAAGTCACTTATCATTCTATCTCATGCATATGTTATACAATCTCTACACACTTGTACATTACATAATGTTGGTTTCCACATCTATCCATGGAAATATCTTGACGCAAGTTCACTTTTGCATTCTATCATATTCAAAGTGCTCTTTCATGTATAGGTTCACCCTAGCTTGACCCAATGTGAAGGTATACAAACTTGAAAGAGAAAGGAAAGGGACAACAAAGGCAAACAAATCTCACACTCAATCTAGATTCCTTATGTCCAATACCTAAATAACTCCTCCATCATGATCTTTGTGTATGAAAATTAGAATGAATATTGCAAACATTTAAGGGTGTACTCTAATAGATGTTTTGGCCCCTTTCTAGGAATATTTCATTGTAAAGTTTTCCATAAATGGAGTAGGTTTTAAATCTATTTTACATTCAAAAATGAATTTTAAACAAGAGGAAATCATAATCTCACCCAAAAGTTTATTATTGAATTTTAGTAAAACAGGCCAAAATTCTTATGCTTTGTTAGATTTAAGTACCTCTCTTTCGTGGGATGGGTGTAAATCCACTTTTCGATTATTATAAGGGCACACTAAATACTCATAATTTGAAGGAAGCCACATCATGGGAGGTGCCTCCCCCATTTTATATTTATCGAATTTTCCTTCATGTGTTATCTTAGGTTGTGTAAACAATCTACCAACACCTTATGTGTCCCTAAGACATTAAAAAAGGGAGGTGAATTGAAATTGTGCTATCAAATCCATAAATATTTGAATTAATATTTTTGAATTCCAATTTGGGAGTAGAGTGTAAGAAGATATATCAAATAATCACAAACACTCTCCAACAACTAGTATACGATGCAATATTTTAATAGTTATACAAATAGGACTCATTTTGGGTATTCAAAGGAAGTTAAAGGGAAATAAATTTTTCCCTGAAATTTAGGAAGAATGATTTGTCATTCATGGAATTCATACTTCCAATGTTGCAATCGAACAATTTGTTTGTAACAGGGGTATTCTTAGAAGCTAGATTTACTTTTACAATAAAAAAAATACCTTCATCAAGTCAAATTTACATTCTTTCTAGAAATTATTTGACCAATACGAAACTAAAGATCTTCGATTCCATATATGATTAGATGATCACAATTTTGCTCAAAAATGAAAGTGTCTAGAAAGTCTTAAATGTAGCATCAAGTTGAAGTGCTTGTTGTTCTAATTCTAATGACATTCATTTTACCTCAATCTGACACCATATGCTCAAGTTATCTGTGCTCATTGTTTGACCCAAGAATTGAAAATTCCAGTAAGTTTGTTGGCTAGTCAATTGACTAGGCTGGTCATATAGTGAGTCAGCAGAGTGACTATTTAAACTATGAGCCAATGACAACTTGCTAAGTGTCATTCTCGGGTTCGTTTATTTTTGGCACATTTGATTGGTTTGTGCTAGTTTTATGTGGACCAATAATTGGGTGTCGTGTGGCCTAGTCATGGGCTACCACATGGCACCCTAGGGTCAATTAAACTTTTGGTATGGGTCTAAGCGAGGTCCGAGGTATTTAAACCCCCAACCTCCCACTCCATAATGGAGCACTTCACCAACATGCCACATGGTAGTTCTTAACATAGCATAGACTGATCTATTATATAAACTTTAAGTTTAGAGCTTTAGGAGGGAGGGTTTCGGGTACCAACCATGAACCCTCGTCATATTTGATGCCATATGCCTATAAAACAATGGTGGAGAGGGGCATAGGATGTTTATACTAACCCAAATCATGACGCTAATCACATGACCTTGACATTCAGCAAAAGGTACGAAGGTGATTTAGTAGCTGCAATTCTACTATATCTACTAGCTTTGTTCAAGCTCTCTAGAATTCATTTTAAATATGGTAATATTTATTTTATTGACTATTTTCATTTAGTGGTTGCATCTCTACTATATTTATTAGCTTTGTTCAAGCTATCCATTTATGTCCTCATTTTCAAAACACATACATAGAATTTGATATGTGATTTTCTCCCAAACATATTTGTATAAATCATGAATCACAAAAGCCTACATTCCAAGTATTTAATATGTTTTCATATTTCATTCATAAAATTTATTAATTCCGAATCTAATAAATATCTTTAAATATTTGGACAATAAGTATTGATTATAAAAATCTTATTTAGAGTAGGAATTTTAAATTCTAATTAAAAAAAATTAAAGCACAAGGTAACATCTTTTACTTGTTTGTTAAGTAATATTTTGTACTTTATATTTATCTTTTAAAAATTGGAATATAATGTGTATTTTATCATAATAATTTAGGAAATAGAAATATAATACATGAATGTGTTTGAAATTAATAATTTATCGAGAGTTGTAAAATTATTTTATAAAAAAATTATTAAATATTAAGAAAAGTAACTTATTTTATAGTTCTTATTAAATTTATTAATTCCCAATCTAATAAATATCTTTAAATATTTGGACAATAAGTATTGATTATAAAAATCTTATTTAGAGTAGGAATTTTAAATTCTAATTAAAAAAAATTAAAGCACAAGGTAACATATTTTACTTGTTTGTTAAGTAATATTTTGTACTTTATATTTATCTTTTAAAATTAAATATAATTGTATTTTATATAATTTAATTTAGGAAATAGAAATATAAATACATGAATGTGTTAAATTAATAATTTAAATCGAGAGTTGTAAAATTATTTTATAAAAAAATATTAAATATTAAGAAAAGTAACTTATTTTATATTTCTTAACAATTATAAATATTTTGTAATAACTAAATTAAAATATTTTTCAAATAATTAATTTTTAGACTTAAAATTTAACCATCAACATATTTATTAAAAATTAGGTGTGAGCCTATAAGGATATATCAAATAATCCCAAAACATTGTGACAGCGAATATATGATGTACTAATATAAAATTTCTACCAATATGGCCTTTTTGGGTATTCAAAATAATAGTAAGGGAAACAATTTTTTTCCTTCAAATGTAAGAATAATCATCTGTGATTCATGAATTTGGATGCATCCAGTTTCTCAATAGAGCATTTTCGTTGTAGCACAGGTATTATTGGAAGCTATATTTATTTTTACAATAAAAACAATAGCTTCATCAAGTCTAATTTACATTTTTGGTAGAAATTATTTGACCAATGGAAAACTAAAAAACTTCAATACTTTACAATGTATAAAAATGTTTTTATATGATTGACCTTTATTTCTTTTGTGCTCTAAATACAATCATACACCACTCACATTTCAAAATGATTATTGGTAATGCTTGCTAACTAAAGTATTATATTTATCATAGCCTTCTTTTCAATTAAACTACAACCTCCATAGTTTGTTAATATTTTCCTTCCAATATTATAACTATTACAATAAATTTAATACTTTGGTTTATATCATAATTAATTATAATGACATTTTAAATAGTAATATGTTTTCATTTTTTATTCATATAAATTATTAATTCTCAATCTAAGAAACAACTTTAACTATTTGGCCAATAAGTATTAATTATGAAAGTCTTTTGTGTTGTTAAAAAGTTAAATTCTAATTAAAAACAATTTTAAACCACAAAGAAGCATCTTTTACTCATGTGTGCTCATTAAGCGTTTTTATATCTTGTATTTATCTTTAAATGTTAAATATGATTATATTCTATTTAATAATTTATGGAATAGAAATTAATATATAATAATATATATATATATATATATATATATTTATTTATTTATTTATCTTATTGATTTTATTTAAAAAAATGAAATAATTAAGAAATAAAATAAATATTTTAGTATTTAACAAAATGATATATTTAATTTTTTTTATAATTATAAATAATTTTAATAAATCCAAATTTAACTAATATTAAATAACTATGTTTTTGACCTAAAACGTAACTATAATTTTTTTATCACGTGGTTAAAATTGCAAATTCTATATAACTTCCTAAGTTTAAAAGTAAATTATCTGTATAATATCAATTAATCTAAATTATATTTATCATAACAAAGAATTACTAAATATTATAATAGTTTAAAATTATTTTAGAAATGATTATTCTTAGTTTATTATCAAATTTTGGTAAAATAGACCAACATGTAAATCTATTTGTGAGTTATTATAAGGGTACATTAATTACTCATTAGTTTGAAGGGATGGGGATCACCATAGGTGTCTCTCCCATTTTATATTTATCGAATTTTAATTCCCTATCTTTCCTGGAATGGGTGTAAATCAACTTTTGAGTTCTTATAGGGTACACTAATTACTCATTAATTTGAAGGGATGGGCATCATGATATGTTTCTCTCCCATTCTATATTTATTTAATTTTCCTTCATGCGTGCTCTCTAGTTGGCCAAACAATCCACCAACACCTTGTGTGTCTTTAAAACATGAAATAACAAAGGTATATTCAAATTGTGCTACCAAATCCATGAATATTTAAATTATTATTTATGAATTCCAATTTGGGAGCGAGCTTAAGAAGATATATCAAATAAATATGAATGCTCTCCAACAACTAGTATAAAAGTTCTACAATTATGACATTTTTGGGTATTCAAAATAATGGATAGGGAAACAAAAACAATTTCTTCAAGTGTAAGAAGAAGGATTTGTGATTCATGGAGCATACATCAAATGTTGCAATTGAGCAGTTTGGATGTAGTAGGGGTATTCTTGGAGACTAGATTTTTTTTACAACAAAAACAACACCTTCACCAAGTCAAATTTACATTATTGGAAGAAATTATTTGACCAATTGAAAACTAAAGAACTTCAATTCCATAGAAAGTTTAACCATGCTTTTGGGTGATCGATCTTTATTTTTTGCAAGCTTTTAATACCGTGATACACCATTAATTACATTTAAAAATTATTATTGATATTGCTTGCTAACCAATGCATAGTATTTATTAAAGTCTTCTTTGAAATTAAACTAAATCCTCCCTACATTTGCTACCCTTTATCTTTTTTTATTATTATTATAACTATCAAAATAAATTTAATACTTCAGCTTTTAAAATATTCAATTATGAACATATTTGAAATAGTATTTAATGTGTTTTCATATTTCATTTATAAAATATATACATTCCCAATCTAACAAACATCTTTAATTATTTAGACAATAATTATTAAATTATAAATCTTAATTATTTTCACAACGATAAATTCTAATTATTTTGTTTATTCAATTATGAACATATTTTAAATAATATTTAATATGTTTTCATATTTCATTTATAAAATATATGCATTTCCAATGTAACAAATATCTTTAATTATTTAGAAAATAATTATTAATTATAAAGATCTTATTTATAGTCACAGTGATAAATTCTAATTATTTATTTTTCTAAACCACAAAGCAATATCTATTTATTTTGGCCCATTAAGTATTTTTATACATTATATTTAATTTCTTGTAACATTAACTGATTATATTATTATTATATTAACAAATATAAATATTTATTGTAATAATTTAACATATAAATATCGAAATTATAATTTATTAGATTTATTAAATTTATATAAAAACTTATTAATAAATATGAGAATATTAAAATAAAGGTATTTTAGCTTTTATTAATTAAAACTATTTAAAAATAATTAAATTAAATAAATTCTGAATAACTAATTTTGACTTAATTTACCATCACAATTTTATACTAATTAAACGATAAGTTTATATTAATTTCTTTTAATTTTAAATGTTTTATTAAATATCACTAATTAAAAATAAATTATTAAATATTATAGTAATATAAAATTATTAATGATTATAACACTATAATTAAATATTATAAAGCATCTCAAAGATAATTATTGTTGTTTTATTTTTCTTGAACTTTCTCGAGAAATGCATGACCGTTCGACCTCTTTTCTACATTAGACCGTTCCAAAAAAAGCATTGCAAATTATATTTGGGGATGTTCTGTTGTATGCAATTTGAGGACACTCTGGGATGTTCTGTTGGATTTTTCTTCCCTATTAAACTCAGGATGAGTGCTCCGTTGGATTTTCTCAATTTGTTGTTATTCTTCCCTATGAAAACTCTTTCCAGTTATATTTGAGAATTTTCTGCTGCATTTTGAGGACTGTTTGTTCAAACTGGGAATTTTCTGCTGCATTTTGAGGACTGTTGGATTTTCTTCTATATCAGACTGGGGATGCGCTGTATTTGAGGATCTTTTGCTGGATTTTGAGGAGGCTTTGTTTGATCAAGCGATTATTTTAGGGGCTGCTCTATTGCATTTTCTTCCCTATCAAATGGGGATCCTCTGTTGGATTTTTTTCTGTATCAAACTGAAGGTATGAAAACTCCTTCGAGTTACCTTATCATCGTTCTTTCTTTGATCATTGTTTGATAACATATTAAATTCAAGTTTAGCTCTCTTTTCACTGCCTACCATATTTAATTTCTTCGAAGAATAACATGTAATTTAGATATATACTGGACATTGAGGTTCAGTTCGAGTGCATGTTTTGCCAAATTATTTGGGGATCAATGAACAGATAGATATCTACTCGGATGTGTAATCTTTGCGAGATTTTATAATAGCTGAAGTGCAAATTAAAAGGCTCTGAAAATTTTCAGAGAGATTTGTTTGACTCACACTATTTCCCAAATTTGTTGTTAATAATTAGAACTATCCCCGATACCTTTAATGTTTTAACCACAGCTTCACCAATGTCTAGGTGACTATCAAATGACTGGTGCTAATCTATATGAATTTTCCCCACAGCTTCACCAATATCCAGGTGCCTATCAAATGGCTGGTGCTAATATATTTGAAATAAACTCTGACGGTTTCCGTTGACTTATTCTTTTCATACCTCCAGGCGATGGTATTTTCTGGCAAGAATTTCTTAAGCCCGGCTTAATTTAGTAGAAAACATTTCGTACAAAAGTGAACTACCCAACTATGTTTGGAGGCTAGGAATATAGTGAGGCAGTTAGCTGCAGAGAAAAGCCACGAGATATGAGTCAGCTAGTTTAATACAGTGAGATAGTGTTGCAGAGAAAAGCCACCCGATATGTTTATCCTTCTCGTTGAAACAGTCATTACTTATTGCACGGCGTTGCAAGCGTTCAACGATTTGATGTTTCAGAATGATCCAACAAGCTATTGGTGCGCATCCCAATATCTGTTGTTGTTTTCATGGCTGCGCTTTAAATGGACTTAGTTTTCATGAATTAGGTTAGGCTTGAGAAGGGTAGGGATAGGCTAAGCTAGGGTAGAGTAGGTGAGGTGTAAGCTAGGCTAGGCTAGAGTAGGTTAGGTTATGTTGGACTAGGTTTAGGCTAGGCTAGGGTAGAGTAAGTTAGGCTAGGTTATTCTAGAGTAGGTTAGAGTAGGCTAGGCTAGAGTAGGCTATGTTAGGTTAGGCTAGGGTAGGCTAAGGTAGGCAAGAATAGAGTACGTTAGGATAGGCTACCTTAGGCTAGTGTAGGGTAAGGTAGGCTAGGCTCTAGGTTAGAGTAGGTTAGGTTAGGCTAGGTTAGGCTAGGTTAGGCTAGAGTAGGTTAGACTAGGCTTCAGTACACTTGACTAGAGTAGGTTAGACTAGGCTTCAGTACACTTGACTAGAGTAGGTTAGAGTAGACTAGGCTAAAGCACACTAGACTAGGTTTAGGCGAGGCTAGGTTATGCTAGTCTAGGTTAGAGTAGGTTAGGTTAGAGTAGAGTAAGTTATGCTAGGTTAGGCTAGACTAGGTTAGAGTAGGCTAGGCTAGAGTAGGTTATGCTAGGTTAGACTATGTTATGCTATTTCACACTAGGCTAGGTGCGAATAGGTCATGCTAGGAGATAGTAGCTTAATCTAGTCTAGGGAAGAGTAGGTGAGATAGTAGGCTAGCCTATGCAAGAGTTGGCTAGGCTAGAGTAGGCAATGATAGGCTAGGCTAGGCTAGGGCAGTGTAGAGTAGGTTAGGGTAGGTTAGGCTAGGTTACACTCGAGTAGGTTAATGTAGGCCACACTAGTGTAGGATATGGTAGGTTAGACTAGGTAAGGCTAGGCTAGAGTAGGTTAGGCTATGTCGTGCTAGGCTGCATGAGAGTAGGTCATGCTAGGAGAGTGTAGCTAAGGCTAGTCTAGGCTAGAGTAGGTGAGAGTAATCTAGGCTAGAGTAGGCTAGGTTATTCAAGAGTAGGCTAGGTTAGAGTAAGTTAGGCTTGGATAGAGTAGGTTAAGCTAGGCTAGACTTCTTTAGGCTAGGGTAGATTAGGTTACGCATGGTTAGGCTAGGTAAAGCTATATTAGGTTAGTCTAGGCTAGAGCACGTTAGGTTAGGCTAGGCTAGAGTAGGTTAGGCTATACTAGAGTAGGTTAGGCTAGAGTAGGCTAGGTTAAGCTAGATTAGGTTAGTCTAGGCTAGAGTACGTTAGGCTAGGCTAGGCTAGAGTAGGTTAGGCTATACTAGAGTAAGTTATGCTAGAGTAGGCTAGGTTAGGATGGGCTACAATAGAGTAGGCTAGGGTAGTTTACGATAGAGTAGGCCAGGCTAGAGTAGGCTAGGCTAGCCTAGAGTAGCCTAGAATATGCTACACTAGAGTAGCTTAGGCTATTGTAGGCTACACTAGTCTAGGCTAGAGTAGGCTACACTAGCCTAGGCTAAAGTAGCCTAGAGTGGTCTAGAGTAGGCTATGCTATAGTAGGCTAGAGCAGACTAGGTTAGGCTACACTAGTCTAGGCTACACTAGGATAGGCTAGGTTAAGCCAAAGTAGGCTATGGTTGGCTAGGGTAGGCTAGAATAGAGTAGTTTCGGCTAGGCTAGGATAAGCAAGGATAGGCTAGGTTGCCTAGGGTAGAGTAGGTCAGGGTAGGCTAGGCTAGGCTAGGCTAGGCTAGAGTATGTTAGGCTACACCACAATAGGCTGGGGAAGAGTAGGTTAGGTTATGCTAGGCTAGGCTATGAACGAGTAGGTTAGGATAGGTTAGAATAGGTTAGGTTAGGCTAGGGTAGGGTAGGCGAGAGTAGGTTAGTCTAGGTTAGGATAGAGTAGGCTAGGTTAGAGTAGGTGAGAATATTCTAGGCTAGAGTAGGCTAGGCTAAGGTAGGATAGGCTAGAGCAAGTTAGGCTAGGCTATAATAAGTTAGGATAGGCTAGACAAGGCTAGTGTAAGTTAGGCTGGGATAAGCTAGGCTACATTAGGTTAGTCTAGGCTAGAGTAGGTTAGGGAAAAGTAGGTTAGGTTATGTAACATTAGGCTAGGATAAAGTAGGTTAGGCTAGAGTCAGCTAGGGTAAGATAGGCTAGGCTATGCTAGAGTAGGTTGGGCTAGGTTAGGCTAGAGTAGGCTATGCAAGACTAGGTTAGGCTATGCTAGAGTAGAATGGACTAGTGCGGACTATAGTAGTCTAGGATAGGGTAGAGTATGCTAGGCTATCCAAGGCTAAAAAAGGCTAGGTTAGGCTTGACTAGGCTAGAGTAGGTTAGGCTAAAGTAGGAATGGTTAGAGTACGCTAAAGTAGGCTAGGGTAAAGCAGGTTAGGCAAGGTTAGGATAGAGTAGGCTAGGCTAGAGTAGGCTAGAGTAGGCTAGGCTAGGCTAGGCTGGAGTAGGGTAGGGTAGCGTAGGTTATTCTAGGCTATAATAGGCTAGAGTAGGTTAGTGTGGAGCAGTCTCGGCTGGGCTAGAGTAAGGTAGGCTACGCTAGGCTAGAGTAGGCTAGTTAAGGCTAAGCAAGAATAGGCTATATAAGGCTACGATAGGATAAACTATAGTAGGCTAGGCTAGGGTATGCTAGAATAGGGTAGGATACGTCAGAGTAATCTAGGCTTGGCCATGCTAGGCTAAATAGTTAAGAGTAGGCTAGGCTAGGCTACAGTAGGCTAGGCTAGAGTAAGTTAGGTTATGCTATGTTAGGTTAAAGTAGGCTATGCTAGGCTAGGATATGCTACAATATGTAAGGGTAGGCTAGACTAGGTTAGGGTGGGCTAGAGTAGGCTAGGTTATAGTAGGCTAGGGTATAGTAGGTTAGGTTAGGCTAGATTATCTTAGGCTAGGCTAGGCTGGGGTAGAGTAGGTCAAGCTTCGCTAGGCTAGGCCATAATATGTTAGGATATGATAGAGTAGGTTAGTCTAGGCTAGGCTAGCCTATAGTAGGTTAGGCTAGGGTTGGCTAGGCTAGCATAGTATAGGGTAGGGTAGGTCACGCTATGCTAGGCTAGTGTATAGTAGGTTAGGCTAAAGAAGTCTATGATAGGCTATACTAGGATAGGATAAGCTAGAGTAGGCTAGGCTAGGATAGTGTAGGCCAAGCTAGGCTAGAATAGGTTATGTTAGGCTAGTCTAGGCTTGGCTCTAGTAAGCAATGTTAGAGTATTATAGGCCATGGTATGCTAGAGTTTACTAGGCTAGACTAAAGCAGTCTAGGGTAGGCTAGAGTAGGCTATGCTAGAGTAGACTAGGCTACAGTAGTTGAGGCTAGGATAGAGCACGACAGATTATTCTAGGCGATAATAGGTTATGCTAGGCCACAGTGGGTTAGGCTATGTGCGACTAGAGTAGGTTAGCTTAAACTAGGGTATAGTATTATAGGCTAGACTAGGCTAAGTTATGCTAGGTTGCAGTAGCTTAGGATAGAGTAATCCAATGTAGGGTATGGTAGGGTAGAGGAGGTTAGGCTATACGCTATAATAGGTTATTTTAGGCTATAATAGGTTGTAGTAGGGTACACTAGGATAAAGTAGTCTAGGCTAGGCTCGATTAGTCTAAGATAGGCTTTACTAAGCTATAGTAGGCTAGGATATATTAGGGTAGAGATAGGGTGTTAATAAACACTTAAATGGAAGTCACAAAATGCTTTTTAAAATGTTATAAAATGATTAGTATTTAAGGTTTGGGGTTTAAGGTTTGGGGTTCATGTTTTAGGATTTAGGGTTTATAAGGACTTAGTAAACTCTTTTAATAAACACTTAAAAAAAGGTTAAAAAAATATTTTTAAAATGTTATAAAATGCTTAAGGTTTAGGGTTTGCCGTATAGGGTTTATAAGGGTTGAGTAAATGATTTTATTGAACACTTAAATACAAGTTACAATTTTTTTTTTATAATGTTATAAAATGCTTAGAGTTTAGGATTCTAGGTTTGGGGTTTAGAGTTTAGGATTTATAATGCTTTAGTAAATTATTTTGATAAACATTGTAATCAAAGTTACAAAATGATTTTTGAAATGTTATAAAGTGATTAGGGTTTAGGGTTTTGCATTTAGGGTTTGGGGTTTAGGGTTTAGCGTGGTTTAGTGTTTAGGATTTGTGGTTTATAAGGCTTCAGTAAATGGTTTTAATCAAGGCTTAAATAAAATTTACAAAATTGTTTTTAAAATGATATAAAATGTTTAGGGTTTAGTGTTTAGGGTTAGGCTTTGGGATTTAGGGTTTGGCCTTTGGGAATTAGGGTTTAGGGTTTATAAGACCTTAGTAAATGCTTTTTATAAAGGCTGAAATGAAAGATCTAAAATGCTTTTTAAATTGTTATAAAATGCTTATGGTTTAGCATTTTGGGTTTTGATTTTGGGTTTTAGGTTTAGGGTTCACGAATTCAGTTTTAGGGTTTATAACACTTTAGTAAATGCTTTTAATAAACAGTTAAATAAAAGTTACAAAACGGTTTTTAAAATGTTATAAAATGCTTAGGATTTAGGGTTTAGGGTTTGTGGTTTCGGGTTTAGAGTTTAGTGTTTAGGGTTTATAACACTTGAGTAAATTCTTTTAATAAAGACTTAAACAAAAGTTAGGGACTACTTTTTAAAATTTTATGAATGCTTAGTGTTTATGGTTTAGAGTTAAGGGTATGAGGTTTATTGTTTGGGGTTTATGGTTTCGGGTTTAGGATTTTGAATTTAGGTTTTATAACAATTTCATAAAAGATTTTAATAAACACTTAAATAAAATTTACAAAATTCTTTTTAAAATGTTAAAAAATTCTTAGGGTTTGGGGTTTACAGTTTAGGGTTTTGGGGTTTAGGTTGTAGGGTTTATGGTTTGGAGTTTAAGGTTTAGGGTTTAAGGTAGAGTGTTTAAGGTTTACAAAGTACTTAGGGTTTAGGATTTTGTGTTTACGGCTTAGGGTTTAGGGTTTAGGTTTTAAGGTTTATAACACTTTAGTAAATTCTTTTAATAAACACTTAAATAAAAGTTACATTTTTTTTTTTAATGTTATAAAATGATTAGGTTATATGTTTTAGGCTATAGGGTTTAGGGTTTAGGGTTTAAGGTTTATGGTTTAGGGTTTATGGTTTATAACACTTTAGTAAATTCTTTTAATAAACACTTAAATAAAGGTTACAAAACCATTTTTAAAATGTTATAAAATGTTGAGGGTTTAGGGTTTGGGTTTTAGGGTTTAAGGTTTAGGGTTTTAAGTCTAGGGTTTTAGGGTTTAGAGTTTGGGATTTTGGGATTATAAAAATTTAGTAAATGCTTTTAATAAAAATTTAAATAAAAGTTACAAAACACTTTTTAAAATGTTATAAAATATTTAGGGTTTAGGGTTTATAGTTTAGGGTTTAGGGTTAGCGGTTTATAGTTTAGAGTTTAGGGTTTAGGGTTTATAGCACTTTTGTAAATGTTTTTAGTAAAAACATAAATAAAGGTTACAAAATTTTCTTAAAATTGTTATAAAATGCTTAGGGTTTAGGGTTGAGGGTAAGGAAATTAGGGTTTAGGATTTAGGTTTTAGGGTTTAGGGTTAAGAGTTTGCAGTTTAGGATTTAGGGATTATGGTTTACGGTTTATAAACCTTTATAAAATGCTTAGGGTTTTAGTTTTAAGATTTTCAGTGTAGGGTTTAGGGTTTAGGGTTCATGGTTTCCGGTTTATAACACCTTAGTAATTTTTTTAATAAACACTTAAATAAACGTTACAAAACACTTTTTAAAATGTTATCAAATTCTTAGGGTTTTTTGTTAATAATTAGAACTATCCCCGATACCTTTAATGTTTTAACCACAGCTTCACCAATGTCTAGGTGACTATCAAATGACTGGTGCTAATCTATATGAATTTTCCCCACAGCTTCACCAATATCTAGGTTCCTATCAAATCGCTGGTGCTAATATATTTGAAATAAACTCTGACGGTTTCCGTTGACTTATTCTTTTCATACCTCCAGGCGATGGTATTTTCTGGCAAGAATTTCTTAAGCCCAACTTAATTTAGTAGAAAACATTTCGTACAAAAGTGATCTACCCAACTATGTTTGGAGGCTAGGAATATAGTGAGGCAGTTAGCTGCAGAGAAAAGCCACGAGATATGAGTCAGCTAGTTTAATACAGTGAGATAGTGTTGCAGAGAAAAGCCACCCGATATGTTTATCCTTCTCGTTGAAACAGTCATTACTTATTCCACGGCGTTGCAAGCGTTCAACGATTTGATGTTTCAGAATGATCCAACAAGCTATTGGTGCGCATCCCAATATCTGTTGTTGTTTTCATGGCTGCGCTTTAAATGGACTTAGTTTCCATGAATTAGGTTAGGCTTGAGAAGGGTAGGAATAGGCTAAGCTAGGGTAGAGTAGGTGAGGTGTAACCTAGGCTAGGCTAGAGTAGGTTAGGTTATGTTGGACTAGGTTTAGGCTAGGCTAGGGTAGAGTAAGTTAGGCTAGGTTATTCAAGAGTAGGTTAGAGTAGGCTAGGCTAGAGTAGGCTATGTTAGGTTAGGCTAGGGTAGGCTAAGGTAGGCAAGAATAGAGTATGTTAGGATAGGCTACCTTAGGCTAGTGTAGGGTAAGGTAGGCTAGGCTCTAGGTTAGAGTAGGTTAGGTTAGGCTAGGTTAGGCTAGAGTAGGTTAGACTAGGCTTCAGTACACTTGACTAGAGTAGGTTAGAGTAGACTAGGCTAAAGCACACTACACTAGGTTTAGGCGAGGCTAGGTTATGCTAGTCTAGGTTAGAGTAGGTTAGGTTAGAGTAGAGTAAGTTATGCTTGGTTAGGCTAGACTAGGTTAGAGTAGGCTAGGCTAGAGTAGGTTATGCTAGGTTAGACTATGTTATGCTATTTCACACTAGGCTAGGTGCGAATAGGTCATGCTAGGAGATAGTAGCTTAATCTAGACTAAGGAAGAGTAGGTGAGATAGTAGGCTAGCCTATGCAAGAGTAGGCTAGGCTAGAGTAGGCAATGATAGGCTAGGCTAGGCTAGGGCAGCGGAGAGTAGGTTAGGGTAGGTTAGGCTAGGTTACACTCGAGTAGGTTAATGTAGGCCACACTAGTGTAGGATATGTTAGGTTAGACTAGGTAAGGCTAGGCTAGAGTAGGTTAGGCTATGTCGTGCTAGGCTGCATGAGAGTAGGTCATGCTAGGTGAGTGTAGCTAAGGCTAGTCTAGGCTAGAGTAGGTGAGAGTAATCTAGGCTAGAGTAGGCTAGGTTAGTCAAGAGTAGGCTAGGTTAGAGTAAGTTAGGCTTGGATAGAGTAGGTTAAGCTAGGCTAGACTTCTTTAGGCTAGGGTAGATTAGGTTACGCATGGTTAGGCTAGGTAAAGCTATATTAGGTTAGTCTAGGCTAGAGCACGTTAGGTTAGGCTAGGCTAGAGTAGGTTAGGCTATACTAGAGTAGGTTAGGCTAGAGTAGGCTAGGTTAAGCTAGATTAGGTTAGTCTAGGCTAGAGTACGTTAGGCTAGGCTAGGCTAGAGTAGGTTAGGCTATACTAGAGTAAGTAATGCTAGAGTAGGCTAGGTTAGGATGGGCTACAATAGAGTAGGCTAGGGTAGTTTATGATAGAGTAGGCCAGGCTAGAGTAGGCTAGGCTAGCCTAGAGTAGCCTAGAATATGCTACACTAGAGTAGCTTAGGCTATTGTAGGCTACACTAGTCTAGGCTAGAGTAGGCTACAATAGCCTAGGCTAAAGTAGCCTAGAGTGGTCTAGAGTAGGCTAGAGCAGACTAGGTTAGGCTACACTAGTCTAGGCTACACTAGGATAGGCTAGGTTAAGCCAAAGTAGGCTATGGTTGGCTAGGGTAGGCTAGAATAGAGTAGTTTCGGCTAGGCTAGGATAAGCAAGGATAGGCTAGGTTGCCTAGGGTAGAGTAGGTCAGGGTAGGCTAGGCTAGGCTAGGCTAGGCTAGAGTATGTTAGGCTACACCACAATAGGCTAGGGAAGAGTAGGTTAGGTTATGCTAGGCTAGGCTATGAACGAGTAGGTTAGGATAGGTTAGAATAGGTTAGGTTAGGCTAGGGTAGGGTAGGCGAGAGCAGGTTAGTCTAGGTTAGGATAGAGTAGGCTAGGTTAGAGTAGGTGAGAATATTCTAGGCTAGAGTAGGCTAGGCTAAGGTAGGATAGGCTAGAGCAAGTTAGGCTAGGCTATAATAAGTTAGGATAGGCTAGGCAAGGCTAGTGTAAGTTAGGCTGGGATAGGCTAGGCTACATTAGGTTAGTCTAGGCTAGAGTAGGTTAGGGAAAAGTAGGTTAGGTTATGTAACATTAGGCTAGGATAGAGTAGGTTAGGCTAGAGTCAGCTAGGGTAAGATAGGCTAGGCTATGCTAGAGTAGGTTGGGCTAGGTTAGGCTAGAGTAGGCTATGCAAGACTAGGTTAGGCTATGCTAGAGTAGAATGGACTAGTGCAGACTATAGTAGTCTAGGATAGCGTAGAGTATGCTAGGCTATCCAAGGCTAAAAAAGGCTAGGTTAGGCTTGACTAGGCTAGAGTAGGTTAGGCTAAAGTAGGAAAGGTTAGAGTACGCTAAAGTAGGCTAGGGTAAAGCAGGTTAGGCAAGATTAGGATAGAGTAGGCTAGGCTAGAGTAGGCTAGAGTAGGCTAGGCTAGGCTAGGCTGGAGTAGGGTAGGGTAGCGTAGGTTATTCTAGGCTATAATAGGCTAGAGTAGGTTAGTGTGGAGCAGTCTCGCCTGGGCTAGAGTAAGGTAGGCTACGCTAGGCTAGAGTAGGCTAGTTAAGGCTAAGTGAGAATAGGCTATATAAGGCTACGATAGGATAAGCTATAGCAGGCTAGGCTAGGCTAGGCTAGGCTAGGGTATGCTAGAGTAGGGTAGGATACGTTAGAGTAATCTAGGCTTGGCCATGCTAGGCTAAATAGTTAAGAGTAGGCTAGGCTAGGCTACAGTAGGCTAGGCTAGGCTAGGCTAGAGTAAGTTAGGTTATGCTATGTTAGGCTAAAGTAGGCTATGCTAGGCTAGGATATGCTACATTATGTAAGGGTAGGCTAGACTAGGTTAGGGTGGGCTAGAGTAGGCTAGGTTATAGTAGGCTAGGGTATAGTAGGTTAGGTTAGGCTAGATTATCTTAGGCTAGGCTACGCTGGGGTAGAGTAGGTCAAGCTTCGCTACGCTAGGCCATAATATGTTAGGATATGATAGAGTAGGTTAGTCTAGGCTAGGCTAGCCTAGAGTAGGTTAGGCTAGGGTTGGCTAGGCTAGCATAGTATAGGGTAGGGTAGATCACGCTATGCTAGGCTAGTGTATAGTAGGTTAGGCTAAAGAAGTCTATGATAGGCTATACTAGGATAAGATAAGCTAGAGTAGGCTAGGCTAGGATAGTGTAGGCCAAGCTAGGCTAGAATAGGTTACGTTAGGCTAGTCTAGGTTTGGCTCTAGTAAGCAATGTTAGAGTATTATAGGCCACGGTATGCTAGAGTTTACTAGGATAGACTAAAGCAGTCTAGGGTAGGCTAGAGTAGGCTATGCTAGAGTAGACTAGGCTACAGTAGTCGAGGCTAGGATAGAGCACGACAGATTATTCTAGGCGATAGTAGGTTATGCTAGGCCACAGTGGGTTAGGCTATGTGTGACTAGAGTAGGTTAGCTTAAACTAGGGTATAGTATTATAGGCTAGACTAGACTAAGTTATGCTAGGTTGTAGTAGCTTAGGATAGAGTAATCCAATGTAGGGTATGGTAGGGTAGAGGAGGTTAGGCTATACGCTATAATAGGTTATTTTAGGCTATAATAGGTTGTAGTAGGGTACACTAGGATAAAGTAGTCTAGGCTAGGCTCGATTAGTCTAAGATAGGCTTTACTAAGCTATAGTAGGCTAGGATATATTAGGGTAGAGATAGGGTGTTAATAAACACTTAAATGGAAGTCACAAAATGCTTTTTAAAATGTTATAAAATGATTAGTATTTAGGGTTTGGGGTTCATGTTTTAGGATTTAGGGTTTATAAGGACTTAGTAAACTCTTTTAATAAACACTTAAAAAAAGGTTAAAAAAATATTTTTAAAATGTTATAAAATGCTTAAGGTTTAGGGTTTGCCGTATAGGGTTTATAAGGGTTGAGTAAATGATTTTATTGAACACTTAAATACAAGTTACAATTTTTTTTTTATAATGTTATAAAATGCTTAGAGTTTAGGATTCTAGGTTTGGGGTTTAGAGTTTAGGATTTATAATGCTTTAGTAAATTATTTTGATAAACATTGTAATCAAAGTTACAAAATGATTTTTGAAATGTTATAAAGTGATTAGGGTTTAGGGTTTTGCATTTAGGGTTTGGGGTTTAGGGTTTAGGGTGGTTTAGTGTTTAGGGTTTGTGGTTTATAAGGCTTCAGTAAATGGTTTTAATCAAGGCTTAAATAAAAGTTACAAAATTCTTTTTAAAATGATATAAAATGCTTAGGGTTTAGTGTTTAGGGTTAGGCTTTGGGATTTAGGGTTTGGCCTTTGGGAATTAGGGTTTAGGGTTTATAAGACCTTAGTAAATGCTTTTTATAAAGGCTGAAATGAAAGATCTAAAATGCTTTTTAAATTGTTATAAAATGCTTATGGTTTAGCATTTTGGGTTTTGATTTTGGGTTTTAGGTTTAGGGTTCACGAATTCAGTTTTAGGGTTTATAAAACTTTAGTAAAGGCTTTTAATAAACAGTTAAATAAAAGTTACAAAACTGTTTTTAAAATGTTATAAAATGCTTATGATTTAGGGTTTAGGGTTTGTGGTTTCGGGTTTAGAGTTTAGTGTTTAGGGTTTATAACACTTGACTAAATGCTTTTAATAAAGACTTAAACAAAAGTTAGGGACTACTTTTTAAAATTTTATGAATGCTTAGTGTTTATGGTTTAGAGTTAAGGGTATGAGGTTTCTTGTTTGGGGTTTATGGTTTCGGGTTTAGGATTTTGAATTTAGGTTTTATAACAATTTCATAAAAGATTTTAATAAACACTTAAATAAAATTTACAAAATTCTTTTTAAAATGTTATGAAATTCTTAGGGTTTGGGGTTTACAGTTTAGGGTTTTGGGGTTTAGGTTGTAGGGTTTATGGTTTGGAGTTTAAGGTTTAGGGTTTAAGGTAGAGTGTTTAAGGTTTACAAAGTACTTAGGGTTTAGGATTTTGTGTTTACGGCTTAGGGTTTAGGGTTTAGGTTTTAAGGTTTATAACACTTTAGTAAATTCTTTTAATAAACACTTAAATAAAAGTTACATTTTTTTTTTTAATGTTATAAAATGATTAGGTTATATGTTTTAGGCTATAGGGTTTAGGGTTTAGGGTTTAAGGTTTATGGTTTAGGGTTTATGGTTTATAACACTTTAGTAAATTCTTTTAATAAACACTTAAATAAAGGTTACAAAACCATTTTTAAAATGTTATAAAATGTTGAGGGTTTAGGGTTTGGGTTTTAGGGTTTAAGGTTTAGGGTTTTAAGTCTAGGGTTTTAGGGTTTAGAGTTTGGGATTTTGGGATTATAAAAATTTAGTAAATGCTTTTAATAAAAATTTAAATAAAAGTTACAAAACACTTTTTAAAATGTTATAAAATATTTAGGGTTTAGGGTTTATAGTTTAGGGTTTAGGGTTAGCGGTTTATAGTTTAGAGTTTAGGGTTTAGGGTTTATAGCACTTTTGTAAATGTTTTTAGTAAAAACATAAATAAAGGTTACAAAATTTTCTTAAAATTGTTATAAAATGTTTAGGGTTTAGGGTTGAGGGTAAGGAAATTAGGGTTTAGGATTTAGGTTTTAGGTTTTAGGGTTTAGGGTTTAGGGTTAAGAATTTGCAGTTTAGGCTTTAGGGATTATGGTTTACAGTTTATAAAACTTTATAAAATTCTTAGGGTTTTAGTTTTAAGATTTTCAGTGTAGGGTTTAGGGTTTAGGGTTCATGGTTTCCGGTTTATAACACCTTAGTAATTGTTTTAATAAACACTTAAATAAACCTTACAAAACAGTTTTTAAAATGTTATCAAATTCTTAGGGTTTTTTGTTTAGGATTTGAGGTTTAGGGATTATGGTTTAGATTTTGGGGTTTATGGTTTAGGGTTTAGGGTTTAGTGTTTAGGGTGTAGTGATGAACAACCCCACCTTAAGGGGGTATCCATTGCTACATATTACACATAATGCATTCATCCCATGGAGCCTTGAGGAGTTATGAAGAAAAATAAATAAAAGGAAAAAGGTTTATGAAGAAGGGTGGAAAAACAAAGGTCGAGGTATCTCATGTACCATAATTTTCTCCCTGCTACACTCACATACCCACGTGTGGTCTTCCCTTATTATAGATACACATAAAATTCTTACGGTTTATGGTTTAGGGATTAGGTTTTGGGGTTTAGGATTTAGGATTTAGGGTTTATAACTTTTTATTAAATTATCTTAATAAGCACTTAAATAAAGGTTACAAATAGTTTCTAAAATGTTATAAAATTTTTAGGCTTGAGCATCTAGGGTTTAGCGTTTAAAACACTTTAGTAAATTTTTTAATATGCACTTAAATAAAAGTTACAAAAAACTCTTTAAAATGTTATAAATTAATTAGGGTTTAGGTTATAGGGTTTAGGTTTTAGGGATTAGGGTTTAAGGTATAACACTT
>APFE030645626.1:0-31514 GCA_000404065.3 Pinus taeda
GGGTCCAGCTCCTACAGCTTCATTTGGTGGTTCGTCTTATTTTGTATCATTCATTGATGACTTTTCTAGGAAAGTTTGGGTCTACATGTTGAAAATAAAGTCTGATGTGTTTTCAGTTTTCAAGCAGTTTAGAGCATTGGTAGAAAAAAGCACTGGCAGAACAATAAAGTGTTTAAGAACTGACAATGGTGGTGAGTTTACTTCCAAGGAGTTTGACAGCTATTGCAAGGATGCAAGGATCGAGAGACATAAGACCACGGTGTATACTCCTCAGCAGAATGGAGTTGTTGAACGCATGAATAGGACTCTTTTAGAGAGAGCAAGGAGTATGCTGAGTAACGGCGGTCTGCAGAAGGAGTTATGGACAGAAGCAGTGGCTACGGCTTGTTATGTGATAAATCGATCACAGTCAACGGCGATAGGATGCAAGATTCCTCAAGAGGTATGGAAAGGTCACCCTTGTGATTATTCTAAACTCAGAGTGTTTGGTTGTGATGCATATGCTCTAGTGCCTAAACATCAGCGAACTAAATTAGATCCAAAGTCTAAAGGTATATCTTTGTTGGGTATGGTGATGGAACAAAGGGATATAGATTGTGGGATCCTACTACCCGCAAAATCATCATCAACAGAGATGTAAAGTTTAATGAATCCTCTCTTGTACAGTTAGATGTAAATAGTAGATTGAAACAGGATGATGTATCTGATTTTCAGCACATTTAGTTTCATAGCATTTCTAATGATAGTCATGATGACCATAGTTCAGATACTAGCCATGAACAGGTTTCAGAATCAGATCATGAATAGGGTTCAGGTATAGATCATGAACAGGTCTCAGATACTGATCGTCAAGAAGTCCCTACAGATGGTAGCCAGCCAATCAAGGAAGCACCAGAAACGTCCTTAAGGAGGTCTACTAGAATCAAATGGCCACCGAGAAGGTATGATGATTATGTTACTTCAGTTGCTTTTACTGCTAATGACGATGAACCTCTATGCTATCAGGAAGAAATAGAAGGTTCGAAAAGTGACAAGTGGAAAGCAGCCATGAAGGACGAAATGATGGACTTAGGTAAGAATGTCACATGGGATCTAGTTGAGCTTCCGAAAGGCAGGAAAATTGTAGGGTGTAAATGGGTTTTCAAGTTGAAACGGGGTGTGAATGATACGAAGGACAGATACAAAGCGAGGTTGGTCGCAAAAGGGTTCTCTCAGAAAGCCGGCATTGACTTTCATGAGATTTTTTCACCAGTTGTTAAAATAGTTTCAATTAGAATTGTGTTAGCATTAGTGGCTTTGCTTGATTTAGAGTTGCAGCAATTAGATGTTAAGACTGCATTTCTACATTGAGACTTAGATGAGGAAATTTATATGGAACAACCGGAAGGGTTTGTTCAGCATCGCAATGAGAAATTTGTCTGCAGGCTCAAGAAGTCATTATATGGTGTTACACTGAAATTTGTCACCATGGTTATCTGCAGTTAAATAGCCATGTTGTCCTCCTTGTCAAGCCTCAAACCTTTGCTCTTCATGTCAAACTTCAGAAAGAGAGAAAGTCACTTTAAAACATGTTTATCTCTGGGTACGCAGGTTCTCTCTACCTTACCTGCGTGTACGCACTCCAGACACACTGTACCTGCGTATTTATACGCTCTGTAAGCTTAAGGTTGGGTGCGTACCCCTGTAAAGGTCAAAAGGCGCGAGTTTCATCTCTAAAAAGTTACTTGTGGTCACTTCTAGAGCCTTCTAGAAGAATGTTTGATGTGTATTGAGCGCCTCCAGATGGTTCATGCACTCCTATGATAGAGGAACTTATCCCATCAAGAGAGGAGCTACCCCATCCAAAGAGGGAGTATCCCATTGATGTTGGAACTGAATAACTTCCTCTAGAACACTATAAATACAGGCATTGGGCCAAGGGAGGGAGGTTGAAAGCTGAACATTCTAAAGGGTAAATGCTGCTGGAATTAGGACTTCCATTGTTCACTTGTGAGGAGAGATTACTATCCTTCCTTGTTGCCATATTGGGAGTGGGTGAGCTTGTCAAAGTAGAGGAAATCTCTTGCTGGACCCTGGGAGGAGCTTGCACAACACCAAGGCTCAGGTTTTAATGGTTCCTTTTTTGTTTCCTTAATACAAATAAGTCCATTCTTCTCAATGATTTGTTGTTAATGAATTATTTCATGTACTCCTTGGTCTATGTGATGAATATGCTTTGTTTTATGATGAATATTCAGGTGTTATGTAATCGTTTGCTTTGTTAGTGTATGCAGGTCTTAAAGTGAAGGAGGAGCTCATCTGGATCAGCAAGGCTGGACTGCTACAACAAGCGTTGGACCTAAGGTAAGATCGGAAAACACTTGGTTTCTCATAGAATAATGTATGTTTAGAGAAGGATTGCTCTTGTTTGGTTTGTTTGTCACTAGAGAGTCTTAGACTCCTAGGGAGGTTAGGTTTGTCCGCAAAAATAACTCTTTCCGCATGACAATATCCTTTGTTGCGCGCTGTCAGCTGTGATGCATTGGTGGTCTCCATTGTGTGCCTGTGCATGTTAATATGTATATATATTTGTGGTTTGACCATAACAGGGGATCGAATACCGGATTGTCATGTGTATTATTGGCTGCCACAAGGAGTCGGGTTGTTGAACCATTCAACAATGTTGTGTTTTTAATAGATATTTTGAGGCCGAAATATGTATATAGTGTCATGCTGAGGCCGAAAAGTTGATGCATATTTAGTTGAGGCCGGGAGTTTTGTGCATATTTGGTTGAGGCCGAGAGCCTTTTTGCATTTTGTGGTTTTTATGATAAGTCTGCAAGCATATTTTCTAAATCAAATGCTACAGTCGAATGCCTTCATAATTGATTTTGTTGAGAAGTTTTGTTTTCATAATGAGGCTGCAAGCGTAATTCTCAGAATTTTATGATACAATTGAGAGCCTTGTTTTTGCTTAGGCCGAGAACATTTTGGGAATTTTGGTTTTAATGATAAGGCCGAGAGCCAAATTCTTCAGTTTTTGTTTTAAATACACAGTAAATCATGTTTTTTTGGGCGATGAGTAAACATGGTTATTGTTTCATGTGTATTTAATTTTCAAAAACAGAGATCAGTATATTAACAGAAGGTATACAGGTGCTGTTTGCATTAAACAGGGGATTAAAACAGTGCTTTTGCGAAGGGAAGAATATAACAGAGGTTAAAGAAGTCAGAGTTGAGTTGAGTCAAAGGAGGAAGGTAAGCTTATTTGCTTCCAGAATTTCATTTTAAAAGAAAAATAGTCATAAATTTTTATTGTTAAAATGAAGTTAGTAACAGCAGAAGCCTACATTGATTGGTTTACAGAAACAATGACAAACTGAGTAGAGCCAAAATTTCAGATAGAAAGCTGGGGAAAAGAGACTATAGAAAAACTTTATCAGGCAGGGATGATAGGCTTTTTACAAAAATTTAATGGCCATTCTGAGGAGATAACCAAGGACTTTATAAATAATTTCAGTCAAGACCAGACTCGCGTAGGGGAAATCATTGTTCCGGTAACCCAAGAATACTTGTCCAAAGCCCTAGATTTGCCAATGATAGGGGAGAAGTATTACAAAGGCCTACACTTCAAAGAGAAAGCGTGGACTTTCTTCCTTAAGAAAAACCGGAAGGGGACATTTGATAGGACAAAAGGGATACCCAGGGAGTGGTTTAATGAACCATGGGGTGAATTGGTCTTGGTCATCCAAAATTTCTTGACTTGTGATCGAGGATATAGCATTGCCCACTTGTATCATGTCAGACTTCTACAGCACATCAGAGGGGAGGATAGGATTAATTTACCATATTTCCTATATAGGAGTCTTGTGAGAATGATTGAAACAGTAAAACAGGAACACAGGCCTAAAGCAGCACAGATATACCATCAAGGATTAATCAAAATCCTAGTGGAGTACCAAGTGAGATCACAGGGCATAGTGTGGAGAGAATTCATGATTAAAAATCATTTTACTGAACAGATTATTGAGGCACAAGACAAAATAGAACAGCAAAACAGGAGCTTGATGAATTCCCCCTTATATCCAAGAACAAGAGCTAGAAATATGGCCATGCATGAAACTGAAATATCTGTCATGTCTATTCCTAGGAGGTTTAGGAATAAGAGTCCCATTGACTTAGACAAAGAAGTAGAGGCATATTCTCCGAGAAAACAAGAAGAACATGATATTGCACAAGAAGTCCTTGAACGGGATTCCACATATGATGATGATGCAGCAGCAGCATCATTAATGAAAACAACACAAGATTTTGAAAAGGAAATCAATTTGGCCAAAATCCACGACTTAACTGATCAATTGGAAATTAGCAAAATCTTGGAAAAGCAATTAACAGAAGAAAACAAGGCACATAAGAAGGACAATGCTAAGCTGATCAAAACAAATGAAAAGTTAAAAGAAGAAGTAGGCAGACTGAAACGGAGAAATGAGTTACTTTCTAAGCAAGCATTCAAATGGCTAAAGGAGAAAAATATGTGGCAGGCAAAATATGAGAAACAGAAGGTTAAAGCAGTTTTGTTCAAGGAAAGGCATGAATCAGGATTTGATTGTTTGGGCAGGGAAACATCTACAGGTACAGCATCTACTACAGAAGGCAGAGGATCCAAGAGGAGCAAGCAAGCATGGGGACATGCTTGATGATAAGCAAGGGAAAGATGTTGGGCCTTAGTTTTGGTCTTATTTTGCTCTAAGAAACTTACTTAACCATCTATTTATCATCCATTTTCACTTCATTCATTCCATTTTGATGTATATTTGATATCCATTCAGGTATTTAGCTTTAATTTGTCAATTTCTAAAGTTTTTATAAAAGTTTGATTTTAAGTGCAAATTTGGCAATTTCAGAAATTCCCGTAATCACTTTATGGTTGATATGGTTGCAGGCCACTTGAGCACGAATGGGATACTTGAATGGAAATTTTGGGAACTAGGACTAAGCCACCTATGCTTGGTTCCAACAGAACGAGCTTTATTAGGCCCATTTGGAGCTAGTCAATCATGACTAGTCATCCAGAAATCCCATCTAAATAGGCCAGCTTTGAAATTCCATAAGATTGGTCATATTTCTTGGGATGAGGGTAGTGAATTTGACTTGGATAGATGGATTAGAGTAGATGGGTTTGTTAGAGTGAATGTAGAAAAGTTTGTTTCATGAGACTCCTTATTTAAGAGCCACAACATTGATGGCTCAGGTATTGACTTATTATACTTTTATGTTGTGATACTTTTGGATTGAGGAATTAATTTGAAGACTTGTGCTATTATTATTTTGCTGCTCAATGCTATGGATGTGTAATTTATTTGAGCTTCTGATATCACTTCTCAAGTGTGCAAGGCAAGGGTGGAGGGCCCCCATTCCAAGCTAAGTACACTTCATTGTTAACTAGTTTTATTTCCTGTAATCTATTTAGTGTAGAACTGGTTTTTCAAAGATTTATTTAAGATTGCTTTATGGTTCATGAATGGTATTTGATTGCTTTAGTTATTAGCTTATTCATCACTTTATTGAGTTCAAGAAACACAAGTTTTCAAGTTGAGCATCTCTTCTGCTAAAATGATGAATTACAACTAGTTTCTTTGATTTGCATGCAAGTGGTTTTTATTATGATTTTGAATATTGAGATGAAGAACTTATGATGAAATACTTTATGTGTCTCTTAAGTTAAGAGCTTCTTTCATTAACAATTTATCCATCTCAAGTTCTTGATTTTAATCTCTGATTCATTAAGTGATAGTTGAGGCAAAGGTGGACTTCTTGAGTGAAGAACCATCTCAATATTTTTCCTCTACTGTAAACAAGTTGAATTAGAGTTGTAGGATGTATTGCTTTTGAATAAATTATCTTTCAAGGTTTGATTATAGCTGATATTCACACATAGTGAACTTGCCTCAAAGCATAAACAACCCGGATTGATAATAAATAATTGTGTTAGTTTAGGTACATAAATTAGCTCAACAATCTCGCAGATCTCCCACTGAACAAGGTCTACCACAGGCCCGAGCGAAACCCTTCAGTAACAAAGGTGTCCCCTTGAAGCCAAAACAGCTCTGATACCAAATGTAGGTTTTAACCCCGTACAGAAATTACCTGCATATGAATTCTAAATAACAGGAAAAATAAAAATGCGAGAGCATAACACATATACACAGAGATTTCCCACTGGATCTCAAAACCGAGACTACCAGATTGATTTTTCATTATATTCCTTTCAATGTTACAATAGATATTTATACATGCCGAAGCATCCAATACCATGGACCGAAAACCATCGTGTCCAAAACCATGGACCGAAAACCATAGGTAGGTTCACCCAACCTAATATAGGGTCCAAAAAAAAATTTCCTAAGGCGCTGCCCCGGACCCTGTAGAGGGGGGCTACCCGCGCCCCTCAAACCCCCCTAGATAGGGGAGGCTGTCGCCCCCCCGTGACACCCCCGCTATGCAATTGACACAATGAAGGGGGGGCTCCGCCCCCCCTCTAGCCCCCCGGTTCACTACATAGGTTAGTCGTGGAAAGAAAATAACACAACCCAACAGGGAACAAGCCCATATCACTGAAGAAGTGGAAGAAGCTAACGGTAAGATGTCCAAGAAGGAATAAGTAAAAGATCTATACTATGATTGAGATGATCTTCTTCACCTAGTTCTTGTCAAGTCTTCATTATTTAGTTCTTGTATAGCTATTATGGTAAAAAACCATAATGTCATGATAGGATGCGACATGTTAGGATATGTCATCATAAGAAACATACAATATAAATAAAGAGCTCGGGACATTATAAGAAGCTTGCAAAAGAGCTAAAGTAGAATTATATGGTAGTCACCTATAGTAGAAACAATCTCTTTGTAACATAATTGAAAGCATACGTAGTACTTATGGATAGAATAAATTCATCTAGTATATAGATTGTTATACTTCATTCAAAAGAATCATTTACAAGATAAGTATAATCAAGATCCTCTATTGGAATCTTCATTGGAATTTTCACCCATTGGAAAAGGAAAATGTCTCACCAGGAATTTGACCATGTGAGGGATTCATGGGATGATGTTATGATGAAAAGAGAGTAAAGAAGGTAAACATGATCAAATAAATTTCAATCTAGAAAGCTATCGAAGGAAGTGTAGAGGATCGAAAGGAAGAAATGAGGTATGGATGCATGTGTTTGATAAAATCATGTCATATGATTGCAGGGATAAATTGTTATGAAAGCAGCTCACAAAAAGATAGAAAAGATAGATCAACGCCTTAGAATTCAACCTCTTCGAGGGGGTAACCTCCTTTACATTACATAAATGAACAATTCTTGGATGATACAAATGACAAGACCTCCTTCCTATATATAGGAGTCTAAGGGGTCATAATATAATCAGAGCCGACACAACAATAATAATTTAAGGGCACAATAATAATAATACTGGGCTTCTATGGGGCACAATAATAACAATATGGGGACTACATGGGTACAACAATATAATAAGGGGGTTGTACTAATAACAACAAGGGGTTAGACTAGTAGTATAGGGGCCTAACATGCCCCTCTCCTTCAAAAAACGTTGTCCTCAACGCTTGAGTAGTTCTTTATGCTTCTGTATAAAATTCTTGCCCTTCCATGCAAAATCTTCAACAGGTAAGTTCTTCCACTTGTTGAGATGCTTTGAAATCGATCGATTTCATAGTTGTCAACTTCTCGGTTTTGTAAATGCTTCAAGTTCCAATATGATTTTTCCTTCCTTCTCAAGTTCTGGCAATATTGTTGGAATTGGGATATTCGGGAACTTTTGAATGTGTTCCCACCCTTATTCGCCATTCTTCCATTGATACCTTCCTTTTTTTATCAAATTTGGTTGGATAATTGTACCAACCTCTACCATTTCTACAACCATATGTTCAATTTCACTCCTTTGGGCATATGGATATCTATATGGCTTGATTTTTGGAGGAACACATCATGGAATAAAATGAATAGCATGATCATGATCACGAATACATGGGAGACCTTTGGGAGTCTCAAATACCTTGGAATGATTGTCCAAGACTTTCTGGAGATATGGAGAAATACATGATTTCGATGTACGAACAATTAGTGAACATAATTGTGCAATTACGCCTCATTGTTATTTCTTTAGAAGCTTTGTCATTCTGTCAGAGTTGATTATCTTTCTTGGTTTCCTTGTGATACCCCTTATTTCAACTTCCTTTCCTTTCGAAGAATATTTCATAAAATGTTCTTGAAAATTAAAAGCTATTGTACCCAAGGATTGTAGCCATTGGACTCCTAGTACAACATCAGCACCACCCATTGGAACGGAAAACATTGGGCTATTCAATACATATTCTCCCATGGATAGCTTGATATTATGGCACTTTCCAGAGCAATTTATGGTTCC
The DNA here is from genome assembly GCA_000404065.3 of Pinus taeda. NCBI lineage: Eukaryota > Viridiplantae > Streptophyta > Pinopsida > Pinales > Pinaceae > Pinus > Pinus taeda. Next base: position 8,431 of record APFE030645626.1, read on the forward strand.
TCCACTTACAACCATCACTTGACACTCTGGTGCTAGATCTAGGAAGAAATTGAAGTCCTTGGATATATTACAATTAAAAAAATTATGGGTACTACCTGAATCAGTCAACACTATTACCTTTTTTTCTTGATATTTCCTTCTATCTTTACAGCTTGAGGAGTGGTAATTCTGACAAATGTATTAGAAGATATGGTTGGATTCATTTCCTCTTTCTCTGGGGTTGGTTCCTCGTGAGTATCCTTTTCTTTCGATGTTTCTTGATACTTTTCTTCCTCATATTTCACTATTTGAACCTTCTTCTTCTTGATATGTCCTTCTATCTTGAGAGTTTGGGGCATGGTAATTTATTCCAATGCTTTACAAGTTGGAGAACTTGTTGTTGATGCTCGATGTGATCTTTCATTGCTTGAACCTTTTTCTTCTTGATATGTCCTTCCATATTTAGAGTTTGAGGAGTGGTAATTTCTTCCAATCCTTTACAAGATATGGTCGAATTCATTTCTTGTAAAGCATTGACAAGAATTACCACTCCTCAAACTATCTTTCACTTCTTGAACATTTTTCTTCTTGATATGTCCTTCTATCTTAATAGTTTGAGGAGTGGTAATTCTTGTCAATGCTTTACAAGATATGGTCTGATTCATTTCTTCTATCTCTGGGGTTGGGTCCTGGCGTATATCCGCTTCTTTTGATGTTTCTTGATCCTTTTCTTCCTTCTCTTCATACTCTATGTAAAATAATTTCTTCTCAGCACACTTATGACCTTTAGTGCATTTGCTATCACAATTGTAACAAAGCCCTTTTTCTCTTTTTTCTTCCAATTGTTGTGGTGTAACCTTGTAGGTTGTGGAAGGCTAGGAGAAACAACACTTCCATCTTCATAGCTGTGAGGGGTAGAATTCATTGTTGCCATAATTTTACTTTCTAGTATGTCACAAAGCCCTTTTACTCTTTCCAATTGTTGTGGTGTTGCTCTAAAGAAGGTGTTGCTCTTTGTATCCTCATAATGTGCTATCATTTCCTCCGTGAAAATTGACCACGTAACAAGTTTTTTACGAGAACAAAGCCCTTTATACCATAAAAATTGATCTGGTTCTAAATATGAAGATGCAATACGTATCTTTTGTAATAGTGGTACACCATGTAGATCAAAATATTGCTCCATCTGAAGTATCCAATTTACCGGATCCTTGCTATCAAAATTCTTCATATCACCTTTTCTTGATTTTAAGAGCTCGATATTGAAATGACTATAAATCTGTAATTTCGGCTCTTCCAATTCTGAAATCACAACCTACAGTAGTCCTTTGTGTCCTCTTTCCAATGCCACTAGTCTTATCAAAATTGGATTCTTCAAGAAAGAGTTCTGAACAATATCCCAAGTTGACTTGATTATATACCTTTTTCGTAGAGCGAAATTTTATGAAGTGCCATTTGTAACTATTTTGACCTCTGGATCTGGAAAATATATAGGGGAAATTACAATCCGTCCTCTTTCTGTAACTTCTTACGAAATTGCAATTTTATGCATAGAGAGACAGTTATGTGACGATTTTCCCAAGGTGACATGTTTGGAATATAATTCAGGGGTCTGCCAAAACCCTAATTTCCTCAGACTATATCTCCACAAATATAGCGACATAGGATCTAAAGTTTGGAGTCGAGGTTTAGATCGACTTCATCAAAAATGGGTTTTTGTTTTAGCTTCTTAAACTTTGTAGTGAAATAGTTATAGTAAAAATCCCATGATGACCTGTTTTAGCTTAAATTCTCGAGTTTGCAAAAATCCTAAATTCCTCAAATCATATCTCTGAAAATGTATCGAGACCAGCTCTGAAATTTGGACCCGAGGTTTAGCATGATTTTTTCTCAAATGGGTTTTTGTTTTTTCTTCTGAAATGTTGTAGAAAAGATGTTATAGTGACAATTCCATGATGACCTATTTGGAGTAGCAAAACCCTAGAATCCAAAGCTCTGATACCAAATGTTATGAAACCAGCTCACAAAAAGATAGAAAAGATAGATCGACACCTTATAATTCAGCCTCTTCAAGGGGGAAACCTCTTTTACATTACACAAATGAACAATTATTGGATGATACAAATGACAAGACCTCTTTTCTATATATAGGAGTCTAAGGGGTCATAATATAATCAAAGCCGACATAACAATAATAATGTAAGGGCACAATAATAATAATAGTGGGCTTCTATGCGGCACAATAATAACAATATGGGGACTACAGGGGTACAAAAATATAATAAGGGGGTTGTACTAACAATAAGGGGTTAGACTAGTAATATAGGGGCCTAACATAAATTCTCTACCTCATAAGCATGATCAAGAGAAAGGGATATTCTCATTTGGAAGGATGCATTAAGGTATGGTTCACATATTGATTAGATGAAACCAACATAATATGTCCTCATATGGAATATGAGGTGGTTGATAATAAAGCAGGAACTAAGGATGAAAGTTACTGGGGGTTAATATGTGAAGAAAGGAAGAAGAGATCGTGAAAAATGCAACTATGGCCATATGGAGAAGGAAATCAACATTTGATTACTAGAAGAATTGACCATGACATCTCCATGGAAAATATATGAAGAGTTTGATGAAGTCTGGAAAATAAGGAGACCCTTGACATTTAATATATTTTTGGAGAGGTGTCAATATGTTTGGAGGATGTTGATGCAAACAAGTATATGTCATGACAGAAAGACCATCACAAAGGTAATATTAATTTGATTTTCATTTTTGAAAAATATCTTGTTAGTTTAATACATGGTTACCAAAGGATGAGGTGTGGATGTTACCTACAACTAGTACTCATGCGATGGATGAAATATCCTGAAGGAAACATGATGTCAAGAAGGTAACAAGGTATGAAGGAAGGCCATATATGAACTAGTGGATCACTTTCGATGAAAGAAAGGATGGCATGACTGACATGGTTCATGAATGAAAGTGATGGATGGTCTATGCCCTATGAAGAAGTACCAACGATGAAGGCTTCATATCAAGAAAGATGAAATTAATGACATCGAAAGAGGGAGACCTATAAGTAGCTGATTGTTCCATGATCTCAACTTAAAGGGTTGTTGTAAGAAAGTCCATAGTTAAGAGGGAGCTTGGGTACATTCCTTTATAGGAATGGGTATATTCTTTCATTGGAATGGGTACATTCCTTCATTGGAATGGGTATATCCTCCGTGGTTGAGAGGGAGAGATAGGCACATAATTCTTGTCTTCACTTGGGAAGAAAGAAAGAAGGATTGGGTAAGAATGTAACATCTAATACTCTTTGAGGATGTTGTAGGGAATCCAAGATAAGAGTAGTCGTAAATGACCAATATTATTTGAGGATTAGGAATTCAAGATAGGAATAGTCCTCGCAGAACATACTCTGAGAGAATCCAAGTGGGGTATGTTTTGAGAGAGACAATGACGATGCTGTCTATTAATCATTGGTCTTGCCAATATTGTTCTCTCATCTTGTGCAAAGATAGATTTATTAGTTAAGCCCTTGCTATGTGACAATGTTGGAGGATATGATGCTAAATAGATGGGTTACCAATCAAACTCTTCTTATGATAATTCTTCAAGTTAAGAATGTCCAAGTACCTCGTATGGATTATCAATACCTCAATAGTTAAGAGGGAGTGTTGAAATATGTAACTAGATTTGGTTTTCATAATGACATGTAATAATGTTTTTATGTGTTTGATGTAAAATGAAAAATAAATTTGTTATTGTTTTCTTGAGGCATGTGTTTCATGTTGAAGAGGAATTTATTTTATAGGTCAACCTCCCATTGAGAGATTCTAGGGTTTATGAGAATTTGTCATATATAAATGACCCATTTGGGCATGCTACATATTGTAAAAAAATTATTTGAACCTAAATATTATCAAGGAAACCCCTCCTAGACCAAATATACAAGTGAAAAGTCAAGTTGGACTATATGCATTATCAAGACATCTTGCTAGAGAATTCGACCTATTTTGGATCCAAAGAAAACCTATATAAAGTAGGACTCAGCCTGTCTAAAAGGGACTCACTCAAGCATCACATAAGTTTGATATAGAGACAAGGAGGAGCCTAATACCAAGCAAAGGAGGAATAAGGAAGAGTGAAGAGTTTTTTTTACCAATTTTAGGGAAATGATTCCTTCACACATGCAAATATTAGGGCATCTCTCTACAACAAGAAGACAAAAAAATAACACACTCTAAGAGGACTGAATTTGGGTGACAAAGAGTTAATATTGTAGGTTGAATTGTTGAATAGGAAGTATCCCACCAAACGAAGAATAAAAGAGGACAATTTCTCCATATTCTCACTCGCAAATGTGGCCTAGGGTTTCTGTAATAAGGCTGAGGTGTAGTTAAGAAGTTGTAGGGCTGAGAAAGAGGTTGAAAGAGAAACTACTTCCATTATGAAGTGAGCTTGACTAAAGTTGACTTTGTGAAAGGGAAGCAAATGAAGTAGAAGGCTTTGAATTTGTCTTGGAGGGGATATTGGTCAAGGGTCTAGGTCTTGGAATTTGCCAATTGAAGATTCTATAAGAAGAAGAATTTTGTGGCTTTTTATATTAGGTTGGAGAGATGTTGCAATTAGAGGCTTGAAATATGGAGTTGCAACTAGAGGTCCCTCACTACACAATTATTGGTGTCAATGCCATATTAAAAATTGTTATAATTAGTTGTGACAAAGTTGTTTCTTGTTGAGTTGAGGCTTAGGTGAGTTAGCCACTCAATATTCTCATTGAGTTGGAGCCCTTCACAAATAACATTATTGGTTTCTTATTGTTTACATTGGTTGGGAAAAAAATCATCCCTACAATGTGATACCCTTGTGCTATGATTAAAGCTTAAGAATAATCTATACCAATTGGTTTTACATCATTAAAAAACAGAATTGGTTTGACTTCATTAAAGAATAGTTTTGTTTTTCCTTTGTTTAATGTAAATTTTTCACTTTAATAATATTTATAGAGAATATAGTTATTAAAGTTTTATAATGAATTGAGAGTGAGAAATACTTTTGAGTGACAATATTTCTTTTAGGAACATATTTATATAATGTTAATTAATATCTATATAATATCTATATACATATATATATAATATATTAATATTATAATATATATATATATATAATATATTGAAAAGGACTACTAAAATGTTATCAAAATATTTTATATTTCATTTCTCCTTTAGTAAAAAAATGAAACTAATGCTCACATTTACAAATTGTGTAAATTTTTTAAGAGAAATGTGTTTTAGTTATAATTTATTAAATGAATCTTGATGGGGTGTCAACTTATCAGAAACTTTTCATAGTGAGGGAAACAAAAACAATGAATTGAGGGTCAACAAAACGCCCTGTAGGCTAAGGTAAATGTTAGAGATGGTTCATAAGAAATAGGAGTGAGAGGTAGATTAGTCGAGCTCTGACCAAAGTGTGGTTATATGTTTTTCACTCTTGAATTATAGGGATAGGCCCAACATCACCACCGCTTGCAGGTCATCGACATTTTAGTCTCTCTGCCATGCCTCTAGAATACATGATCTCGACTCTACAACTGCGTCTTCCTCATATTATTTGATGCACGACTTCAGGAATGACATGAATTCACACAATTGAACAAAGGGTTCCTCAGAGTTGAAATACTTAGCCTCCCACTTCCCCCATCTAATTCTTATTCTAATTCTTATCTAAATTTTGGGAAGGGGATAAATATTGGGTTTGGGTCTTTGATCCTGAAGCTGAACAAGGAATTCATATATGACACAGACAAGTTCACTGAAGTTATGGCAGGCTTTGGATGGAGTATACACACTCTGAAATCCATCGATGTTATGTACTACATTTACAAAAGTGTTGATTTCAAGATTTGGGTTTAGTGGGATGGTTTAAACCCTACACCTACTCGTATGCTCAGAGCCAAAAATCTACGACTGCCAAGTTTGAATCTTATGAGTGCTCTAAATAAGATATTGGAGTATGTTTTGCTCATGACGGATGATCTTATTTATCTCAACCACAAAATTCCCTGTACTTCCTCCAGAAGAAGAGACAACTTTCATGCTTATAAAAGAAAAGGTTGATTTATTAGTAGCACTACGGATAAAGGTCCATGGCTACTTAAACATATATAGATGTTCTATTAAATGTTCATCGATTGGGATGATTTGTCCTTTGTATAGGTTTGTTGTATATTTATCTTCAGTACATCCAATGAAAATGATCCAAAACTGGATTTTCTTAATGGCATGCTTTTGTTCCTCTTTGATTCTGTTATTTTATTGTACTTTCTGATGCTAAAGGGTGAATGCACTTGTAAATTTAACATAATTTCTTGTAGGCCATTTTTTTCTTCCAGTATGTTTATCCACATTGGGGTTTCTAATTTTTTTCCCCTAGGAAAAAGTCGTAATTTTATTCATAATTGAAAAAATTACATTTTATAGATGCCAAAGGCATATGTAGATGGCTGAACCTGTAATGACAGGCAGTGAAACAGAGACGATAACACTAAAATAGCAAAAGTAACTATTCCTGTAAAGACAGGAACTAACATAGTAACAGTAAAAGTAAAAATAATATGTTCCTATACTTTTCTTCCCTTCTTCTTCTCCACCCTACGCCATCCTCCCGAGTCAGCAGTGGGTGTAATAATAGCTAGCTGGTTTTCCAATGTGCTCATTTGTAGTTCTTTGTCGGAATCTGAGCCCTCTGAGCCGTGGGCTCTCTTTATGCCACTTACTTCCATTTGTAACTCTTGATGCATATCTGTAATGATCAGCCCCGTATGAGTAGAAGGGGTATCTGCTTCCTGAGTTTGTTTCTATCTCATTTGAGTGTCTGGTTCCTTCTGGTTCTCTGTGGGTTCCTCCTTTATGTCCTCTTCTTCCAATGGGTCTGTGCACTGCCAGCCTTTGGGCTTTTTTTGTTGTTTCTTAGTTTTCCTGAGGTCCTTTCGAGCTAATGGGAAATTATATTGAAGGTGCCCTGTCTGCATACAGCTTCTACATCGGAACGTTGTGTTTTCGTAGTCAAGCTGCTGTATCCATTTCGTATTATTAAAGTTCAGCGTGATGTGGTCAGGTAGCCCCTCACTCAAATCCACTTCTACACATATTCTGGCAAAAGTAAAGATTCCCCTGATAGCTCTGTCTTCATCCATTTTTAGGAATTTCCCAAGAGAATTCCCAATGGCGATTAACACTTTTTGATGCCAGAAATGTAGCGGGAGTCCATGTAGCCTCACCCATACAAGTATTTTTGAGACTATCATTGTATTAGCATCAAAGTCCGGGAACCAGGGGGTGATGAAGAGGCCGGCATTACCCCAGAACCAAGGCCCCTGATTGATAGTGCTGTCTCTTTCCTGTTCTGTATTAAATCTAACTATGAAAAACCCCTTGGGACAGAGATAAATTTCATAGTTAGATGTCCATGTTGAGTAGATCCATTGATGCAGAGCATCTGATTTAGGCCAGAAGCCATTGAATCTACAAATAACTGTAGTATTGGATAGATCGGTGTATAGGCTATTTACCTCTGACATAGTTACTTGTAGAGTTGGTGATTATGGCTTTTGTTCAACGATGTAGGGACCTGGCAACTCTGATGGTGGTGCTGTTTTGTTTTCCATTTTTTTCCCTTTTACTGCATCCTGAAAAGAGCTGGTATTTTTTGAGCTGGAACCCGTGCTTCCACCACACAGTCGCAGATTGAGAATGATGGTTGAGTCATTGGTAATGCCGTAGTGTTGGAGTGTTTGATTGTCCTCCAGGCTGAAACCAGAATATATAAGGTTTTGTAACTGAGTTGGGGTTCCAAGGTGTCCCTGGGTCTTCTTCTTTAACTCGTGTATGCTCATCCCCTTATTGAATCTCATGCAATAATGTTTGCCTTCAATCAATTTAATGAAGATCTGGATCAGATCTGTGTTCGTGAGGAGTAGATCCTGATTCGCTGGTTTATGAGTCAGATCTGGCGGAAATATCACAGATCTGCGGTTCACATATCTTCTCACCATGGGAGAGACCATTGGGGTTTCTAATACCTTAATATTTTTTTGAATTTTTCCCTTGAATCCCTTAAGCGTTAATACGGTTGTAAATTTAAAAAAAGTTACCTCATGCCATTTTTTTATTCCAATATGTTTATTCAATTTAGGCTTTTAAATGACTTAACATGGATTTTAATTTTACCCTCAAATCCTTGAATGATGAATTTCGTTGTGAATGTAAAATAATTTATTGCATGGCAGTTATTTTCTTCCATATGTTTATTAATGTTATTTGTATTTTCAATCCTATAATATGGATTTAATTTCACCCTTTAATCCCCAAATGATAATGTGCTTACGAAGGTAACAACATTTACTTCATGCATTGGTTTCTTTCCAGTATGTTCATTTTGATATTTTTAATCCCTCACAACGTTTACTTCATGTCATTGGTTCGGGTGTGGGGTAAATGTTATCGAGTTTTGGTGTGGGTTAAATGTTCTCGAGCTATGAGTGACCTCCTAGAATAAATTAGAACATTTCTGAGGTGTCCCAAGGTTCCTTGAAATGTGATATTGTCAGGTACATTCATTTTTAAGTCAGGGATGTGCCCCTGAGAAACACAGGCCTTTTTTGTTGATTGTTTTTCTAGGTATCATTTTCTTATCTATCCTGCTGGCAGGCTTATGTGTTAATAGACTCAACTGACTTAGGTTAAGTCGGCTACTAACTCTTAAGCCAATTGGAATTTGTATTGTTATATTCATCCAATCCTAAGTACACTACCTAAGCCATGTATCATTGGAAGCATTTTGAAAGATCGCAATATCGATTAGGAGTTCTCTTGAGTTTTGAATTATTTACCGAACATATTTGATTAAGTGCTAGATTTAGATCCACATCACTAACAATAAAGTGAGAGGCATGTGAGTATAGAAGCTTCTGAAATTGTTAGATATTTTTTTTGAAAAAGGAGTTCATCATGATTTTTTACCATGGCTTATCTGTAGTTGAATTAGAATTGTAGCAAAAGTGAAGTTTTATAGGGAATTGTCCTCATTGATTTTCTTCTTGATTCTTTTCGGAGTTGTTTTGATTTATGTGTAGTTTTATAATGCTTAATTGGAACAAATTCAAGAAGGATTGTTTTGCACCTGTTATGCTAGAAATATGATTGTTAAGGTGGTCTCATTTGCTTTAGTTGTTATTTAAACTTTGCATTTTGTTTTTATCTTGAGCATGTTAAATTTTATGTAATATTGTATGATTAGCTATTAGGTTAATCTGGTTAGCTTAGGTGAATACTAAATTCAAGTTATTTCTTATCTACTCTTGAGAAAACGTCTTTATTGCTCACAACTTTGGTTATTATAAGGATCTACAAATGTTAATGTTGTATTGAGGATCTTCCAATTGACATTGTAATCAAGATTGTAATGACTTTCCATTTGCATTAGTGACTAGATTAGAGAGATAGTTACAATTATATCACTTGAAGTCATGTAGATGTGTGTAAAATGGTATGTTTATAAATTTCCTGTTAAAATCAAGAGAAGCCTTCAAAGATCTTATTTTAGGCACCCATTTGTATATTTATTTTTTATTTTATTTTCTAGCCTTCCTATAGTGATATTCCATCTATTTTGTTGTCTACTGCTAGTCTGCTACAATGGAAAGGATAGAAGATAGTGAAACACATATCTATATAGCTTCATGGAATTCATTCCACCCTTTCTCCTCCCTCTCTGAAAGAATCTATGAGTGGCTTGGTTCCTGCTCAGGCTTGAGAGAAGTGGGGAAGTATAGACTAGGTTTGAATGAATATCTATTAAGGGCTTAACTTGCTACTTTTATTAGAGCCTTTTTGGAATGATTGTTCCTCACTTTCGATGTTATGTATGTTATAAAGTTCTGGTTGATAATGTCAGCTTCAACTTTGAAGTTTGGCTATCACAAAATTATACAGAGGTGAATGATCTAGGAGATGTTATTTAAGGTACAGTGATTGCTCTTGGTATATTATTCTTTATTGAAATTCTATAGGGATAGAAGTAGATGTGCTTATTTCCTCTCCACATCATGTATATCAATTGGAAGGAAATTATCTTAATATCTAAGACAATTAAATCCATACAGAACTTACCCTGGAAATATGAAGTTCTTGACTACATAGTGGTAGATAGATTTTTATGGTATCACATATTGGAAATCATGGAATGTTGCATCTTGTTACAGGTCATACCAAGACAGATAGGATATATGATATGTTGACATTATGTGATACTGTAAGTTTGTAACTTGTATATTATTGAAAAATCCCAAAATTTCATTAATCATGGTCTTATAACTATTTATAGGATATGATTTTACTTCTGTTTTAGGAAGTCTTTCATGTTATAAAATCATTACATTTATAAAGAAAAAAAATATGTTAACTAACTAAAATCAATTTGCAGAGCTAAAATTTCAATGCCCTTTCATATGTGAACTTGCTTGTACTTTTCTATTTTTTTACCTGTGTGGCATCTAAGTTCACAATAGAGGTTGAGAACATTTTAGGAAAACTCAGCATTTGGTTTAGATATGTGAAGTCCACATTTTCCATGTTGATTATGATGCATTGATCTATTCACATCCTATTCACTTTTCTTACTTATATATGAATTGCCTGTCATGCAGCTGAAAAGTATGTTAAGAAGAAAAAACCTGGAACAAGCACTTGTATAACCATGAAATCTAGCCTTATATGAAAATCATGATGGTTAAAGAGAGGATGATATTTATTAGGTTGTTATTCTAGTTCATAATTTGTAGGAAGCTCAATGCATAGAACTTTTCTTTTTGAGCATTTGAATTGTGATGTATAATAATTAATATCTTGAATAACATGTACTAAGGATTTCATTCTTGTTTTACTCTACTGCAGAGGTTATTTGAGCCTGACTTTGCTACCTTCTTCTAGTCTACACCTTTCATTTCTTGGAGATGATGGTGTTGTGGAGAGGTTTGTTGTTTTGAGTCCTAGTAATGAGAACTCAAGTGTTGTTATTGAAGGGATGTCATCGAATACTTTTGCAAGATATTTTTTGTTAAGGTTACCTGGTGGAAAGCTCTGATATTTATGGCAGTAAAAGAAGTCTAAGTTGGTTGGAGATGAGTTTCTCTTAAAGGTAGACTACTAAATGTAGTATACGAATATAATTAAACAATATTAATAATTGAAATAAAATTCCATAGGTAATTGAAATATTATAAGAGTGTTGATATGATGATTACGATAATATGTAAATATTTGTTGTAGCATGCTTTTTTGGTTGGCCTGGCACTTAGCACTTGCTCAATATATTTATGAGTATGAATCTATAATCTAATACTTTCAAAGTTATATAAATATATATATCTATATAATCATAATATATATATATAATATATAAAATATATACCTGTTTCTTCATTTTTTAGGGGTCACGTTTCCATCACGTTCTTGTTTTAAATGTATGCATTCATGTTTCACTATACCATGTAACTTGGACAACAACGGTTGTCCCAAAGTAAACTAGTGTTGTGAAAAACTCCATCAGCCATCAATGCTTCGCTCACATCTAATGGTAAGGATTTGTTGCTCCTAGGTATGTACATACTATCATTCTTATGCTATGAGGAAGGAGAATTAACTACTGAGAAAACAAGGTAAAAATTTGTAACACTACCTCCTAAGTTGCACGAAACACTGAAACATTTTGGAGTTTCCAAAATGGATATGTTTAGAAACACACCTCTCAAAAATGGAAACGTCGGTTGAAACGTAAGTCAAATCATATATTTATATATATTTATATATATAAATAAATAAGTGAATAACACATGATCTTGCAAGAAAAAGGGAATATGACCCATATATGACAATTAGAAAGGAAAAAAAAATATACATTAACTCTAATAGATGATAACATGATGTTTGAGTTTCGACCGAGTGTCAGCCAAGTTTCAAAGTTTTGGGTATGGGTACAGACTGAAACGCCAGGTTTTCTAAAGTTTCGTGCAACATAGGTCTACCTATTTGTGAGATGGTGTTCTCCACTAAGCCTAGTCTGCCCCCTCAACATCTCAATATTAACCTACAATGGGGGCTTAGTCAAAATGTGTAAAACCTACAAATTCAAGGGAACATACTCAAGAACCACTACTCCCTTGTTGAACTTATATTATAGGAAATGGTACCAAATGTCGATATGCTGAGAGTGGTCATGAAATAATGGATTTGTAGAGAGTTGAGAAACTTTTATTGTCACAATACTTGAAACTATTGGCTCCAACACATGAATGCCATTGTTTCTTTTTTCCAACTGATCTAGGATATCATACTTGGAACCCCAAGTTGAAACATAACCTTGAAGTTCTCTTCCTAGCCCTAGCATCACCTTGCTATTTTTAATCCACAAAGCTATACAACATCAATTTTCGATCCTGAACATACCTTAACTGATAATGAAATGTGTCCCTCAAATAGTGATGAAAATTCTTTGCGGTAGTTGAGTGAATTTTCGTTGAACTGGATCAATGTATTTATACAAAGCAAAAATGAAATATAAGGTTTGTTGATCACAAAATAATGCAGGTAACCTCTCTTTCTTAGAATCTACAACCAATGAATCTAGCATTGTACTTCTATCTACTCTTGTTAGCCACATGCTTCATTTTATACGACCACCTGGGTTCAACCATTGTTTCCAAAGAAACCTCATTAGTATTTTTTTCTTAGGAGAACACCTCATGGAAAACCATTCAAGTACTTTTCCATGATCCATGGATGGTAAATTCGGTAAAGAAATGACCCTAATTAGGGCATTTAACTACTAGGGGATCAAGATTGTTGAAACTTTAACCTCCCTAACTTTGAGTGAGAGGTCTCACATTTGGTTCATGACAAGTTTTCATTCATGGCTTACATATTAGTGAGATAATTAAAAAAGGAAAAAATTGTTCCTTGAATTAAAAGTACATATATTTGACCTTCCAAAAGAAATCACTTAAATCTATTGACTATCACATAACTTGTGAACTATATAAATAACAAAAAATATACTTTCATGGCTTTAAAAAACAAAAACACATCATTGTAGAAGTTAGAGTATCTGTCTATAGATAATTTTGTAGCTAAGTTTCATTAATGAAATAATTTGTATGCTCGTGTTGAGAAACTGAATCGGTCCAAACAACCCGCTCCAATCTTAGTCCCTCTTTCAAAGGCCATTTGTTACCTTGTTCATATCCCTCTACATGCGCAACAAATAAGTGTGTGGGAAGGATGTCATTTAGTGTTGTATATAATCATCGATTGGCTATAAAGTGAAATTTCTGAGTTTCTATTATATATATATATATATATATGTTTCCTTTTTCTTGAAGGAAAAATTCACGAGGAAACCCATAAGATGCTTCACAACACTTATGCATGACATCCATAGTAATCATGTTGATAGACTAGTGCAAATTACCATTCAATAAGATATGAATTGGTCAAATACAACAAATTTGTGGATACATGTATTATTAATTGAAGATTTGAAGGTATGATTGTGGATAAGGTGATAATTTTCTAAAGAGATTCGTCATCCACATGTAGAGGAATATGCCTTTCGTTTATTACATCATCACTTGTCCTTTAGGTTGTTTCTTATGCTTTAGATATCCTTGAAGATACTTTAGATATCCTTCAAGTTGAGTTACTACTGAAGCATTCCACATGAATGTTGAAATTGAGTGGTAGATGGAAATGTTTCTTGCATGTCTGAAAATTGATATCTATTTGCAGATTATCATTATTGTCATAAATAAAACTCCATGTTTATTGGTAAACATGCAATGTCTTTTGACATGCTATAGTTTAAATAAATATTATTGCAATTTGTATGGAAGGTAGTTCTTACTTTTCTCCCATTGTCATATGCAGGTTGAGAGTGGAGATGAAGAACTCTGCAGTGTCTATGTTCCCATGAATCATCTATATATTGGTGACATTTTCCTTGTTAACTCTAAATATATTATTCAACTAAACTTATTTGTTTGTGAAAGCATAGGTTCATAATCATGCATTTTCCTTTCATTACTATTATTATTTATGGTGTATATGTTTCCATGATATATCTCATTCTTTTTGGGATTTTATTTCATATATCTAGGGATGATACTTTACTCTGTTCTTTTCACTTTCCAAAACATGTTCTTGCCATTCTATTTTACGCTACAGTTTGCAATAAAATTAGTTATCCATCCTTACTTCCTTGGAGGCGTGTGTTGTGAATTCATATCCCAACTTCATTTTAGACCTACATTATGACTTCATATATTCTACATTTCTAGTAGTGGAAGGTAATCATAGGAGGAAGGAGAAATTTATTAATGTGGAATGGAATCCCAACATAGGAATACTACTTTGTAGTAGTAAGACCTGCAATTCTTATGAGCATCACATAGATAACAACCACAAACCAAAGAGAACCCACAAGGCATGACACCAAAACCACTAAGTGATGTCAATGGCAGAGTGAAGGAGGATGCTATAACATTGGGGACCTGCACTCCAAAGGAATGGAATCCCAACACAAGAATGTGCCACTTTGGTAATGAGACTTGAAACTATTACAAAACCCATAGATATATATAGTCATTATTATTATTTTTTCAAAGGAAAATATCATGGGAAATTCAAGGGATGTTTCCCTTGTAAACCTGTTGACATAGACTTTTTTGTTTAACCTAGGGGGGAATTTGGTTTGGAGATTTAGAAGAAAATGAACAACTATTGGAATGGTCCATTTTAGGAATTTTGGGAATTTTCAAGGGAGTAGAGGCATAGTGCTTTCTCTTTCTTTGTCTTTGCAGAGTCAAGTGATTTATTATGGTTTGGATTTAGTAGGCATGTGTTTTTGGGTCATGTTCTTGATTTAGGACCATGCGATACATTTTTCTGTTTTGTATGCCCCTATCCTTAGATTTGAGCAAGAATAGCTGTTGAATTGGATGGCCTCTTCTTTGTTGAAAACTTAATGCATCTTTAGGGGGGACATGACCATGTTTGAGTGTGAAGGAGACAAGTGTGGAGGTGGGGTTTTATATGGAATTTATAAATTGTACATATGTAGCATTAGTATCCCTTTGTCTATATTTTCTCTTTTTTCTTTGACAAATAGTCTGTGTGTTTCCCAAGATGCTTATTGCATGATAATCCTTTGCAAGGTCATTATTGGGGACAATGATATGTTGGTTCATTTTATTATGAGATATGATTTATGTGCTTCCTTTAATTCTATGCAAAATGGAAAGTCCTCAAGATTGGATAGCTTTCCTTATGAAGTCTCTAAGTTCACATGGGACTTTATTGGGGATTATATTTGTTGCTTAGATGTAGATTTTTTTTTCTAGGTTCCTATTTGAGTCCCTCAAGTCTCAATTATGGCTTGATGAAGCCTATTCCTAAGAATGCAATGAGAGACTCTATAGGTGGTTGGCAGCTTATTACTTTTCTTAACATTGCTTACAAATTTGTGGCAAAGGATTTTGTTTTGAGGATCTAGTGAATTTCAAAGTATGTAGTGCGACCGAAGTGGACTAGGTTTCTCCAGGGGTCTGGTCAACATGGGAGGCAATGGAGTGGGTCAAAGAGATAGGGAAACAATGCCTTAAGTTGAACATTTACTTTTAAAATCATATGATCGAGTTGGATGTTCTTTCATATTTAAGATACATTAATGTGCTTAAGTTATGATTCATAGTGTGTGGGTATAATGAGTGATATTTTCACCAATTTCTTGGCCTTCGTTTTGTCATAAATCCTTATCCCTACAAATAGTGTTACATTAGTTGATTCAATAGGGCCACACTTTGGTGCCTTATCAATGAGGTAAAATTCTTCCCCACATAAACTTTCATGTTAATAAGAAAAAATAGGGAAGTATATATAATATATATATTATAATATATATATATATATATATATATATAATAGATATATACAACATACGAGCCCAAATGACACATATCAGAACTAGGAAC
Organism: Pinus taeda; assembly: GCA_000404065.3. Taxonomy (NCBI): domain Eukaryota; kingdom Viridiplantae; phylum Streptophyta; class Pinopsida; order Pinales; family Pinaceae; genus Pinus; species Pinus taeda. Next base: position 24,509 of record APFE030645626.1, read on the forward strand.
AGATTTATGCCACTCCAGAATTTCCTTGCCTTACTTTGCTTTTCACCTAGTTGATCCTCTTCTCTGGAAAGAGTTATATGACACTTGACCAGGTACAGACTTGCGTAAATATATTCCAACTGAATATCACACACAAATTCATTGTGTCATGTTTACAGAGTAATACATCAAACTTTAGCATGATCTGTCGTGAATCAATGAGATGAAAAATGTATAACATATAGACATATTCATTATTGATATAAAAGTATTTAAGGAAAATCTTTGCATCTTCTAGAAATAGGAAAAGGTTGTGTCTACAGTGAATATGACCCATGCGTATGATAAAAACACTCCAGAATCTTATATGGGGATTACTTTTGAGAATATTTTACAATTTTTTGTAACTATTTATATAGAAAACCAAATATCATTAGTAGCATCAATGTGATGGAATATCAAATCTAATTTATCTTCTGTAGATAATTATATCCATTTTTCCCGAATATAATATTTTACAAGAAACACAAAATTGAGGAAAGAATAACTAGTGATAAAATTAAAAACAAATGTTTTTAAGTCATGAAGAATTTATTATATGGAAAATAAGAAATGAATCTCCACAGCTAAAAGGCAACATATTTTTCCTTGAGGCTAACAAGCATGTTTCTACGTGATCTACGGTAGTTATAAAAAAAACACTTGACAATATATGAGTGTTTATAACATCTATCATTGTGATTTTGAAGGTACTGCATGTATAAATGTACTTGATCAAAGAACATAAAAATTGGGTGTCAGCCTTTGAAGTCATCGAGGATCAGGAATAACTCTAAGCATAATATTATATTTAGTAGAGACCTACAAGCTTTCGCTCCTTGAGAAGGAAAACTAGGATGTAATGTAGTTTGCCTACTTGGAATATAGATCAACTGAGCAAGTTTGATAGGAGGAGATTGAATTTAATGTTAGATTGAATTCATAAATAAAATACTTATCTTTAAAAAAAATGAAGTATGTTTATAGGAATGGTCAGTCAATATAAAATTTGGAAATTCTATAAATAAACATTTGTGACCATCTTCTCTTGGTTTTCCCCAACTAGCATAGACATTAATGCAAGGGTTAATAGTCTTATTACACCATGCAAGCCTCGAGACAAAAACTTATAATGCTATAAGGCCTATGAATTGGGGTGTTATATAAAATTATGGTATGTAAGAAACCAATAGATATTCCATAAGACGTGTAATATGTATTTCTTGTTATCATGTTTTAACTACCCAGGTATGGTAGAGAAGGGTATCCAATTCCTTGGGTTGTGCAAGTTGAGGGGAAAGAGAGATGGTGGGTTAGAATTACTGTAGGAGTTAACATACTATGATTTACTGGGAAATTGGGCCATGTGAGAGGACTATAGTGATCCATAGGATAAATTTTTCCTTGTGGAATCACCATCCCATTTTTACAAAAACCTGCACACATGACCAGATGAAAGACCTAGTGACCTTGATGGCCCATGAAATGAATTAAATATAAGCAACACAATTATGCTTCTAAAATAGGCAAACTGTCATTTTATTTCAATGGAATTTTTTTGTTCTTTCCTAGAGATAATGTAAATGTTGGCATTATGATGCATGTGTTGTACTTGATGGAAACCCACTTGAAGTAGAACAAGTATATATAAACTAGATGAATCTATAGGATGGATCAAAGGTGAAATAATTATGGAACAGAGATGAATCTACAGGTCAGAGGGGACATAATGCTGGAAGAGAATAATGGTTACAGGTTTGATACAGGGAGATTGTTATTGTGCGTTGTCCTTGATATTTGATGAATGAACTAATTGATAAAAGTATAAATAGGATGTGATAGAATGCATGGCAGTTGTGTTTACAAATGTGACAAAATGCATAGCAGTTCAGAGAAGTCAGTTTTGAAGTGATGTATGATGGAAAATCACATTATAGCAGGTCAATTCAGAGGTAACATGGAAATGGTATAGAAGAATAGGATATTGGAACAAAGGACTATAGATCAAAATCAAGAAGTTGAAGAAAAAGGATGCTTTCAGGTATGTTAAATTGTATACACAAGTTCATTGTACAAAAAGAGCGTATACACGTGGGTTCACTGTACAAAAGGATCATATACATATGCACACACTTTCAAAAAAGGAAAAGCGTGTATGGGATGAAAAATTAAGGAAATTAATTTGAAAAAATACCAAGGGTTAATACCATGGTATTAGCCCACAGTATTGAGCATAGTGACGGTTATTTGATCCCATCCAAGAATACCACAGGTTCTAAGTGTTGTTTTTGTTTGAGGTATTGAGAAAGGCTAAAACTACATAAGGAGGAGAAGATCAAAGGGCTAACAACACAAATAATGAATATCTTATGAAGTGTTATATCAATAGAAACTATATATGTTGTGGGTTTCTGATGCTTTTCTTGATCTGGAATAAGTATGCACCTAAGTGTTTGATGATGGATGAGATATAATGATGGATCAAGATCATAATGACCTATCATTATGAGACCTGAAAAGGGATAGGCTAGCTCTGAGTGCTAACAAATGTTTTGTTCTTTAAATGTTATGATATGGGTATATATGAAGACTAGAATAAATGTGAAGTTATAAGTTTTTATCTGCAAATATGTATGCTAGTTCACCTTCTTGAAGGTATTGGGCGCGAGATCCCCCAAGGAAAGCTTTGGGTCTTAAAGCCCAATTTTTGGTTAAAAGTTGTAAATACGATGTAGAGACTCCACATTTTGTGGGTACAGAGCGCAAAGTTGTAAATGAGTCATAGGGTTTTCCACCCTTAATTTTGTAATGTAATGTCAGGCTTTAGAGATCTACTCATGGTCTACAGATCATCGGATTGTATAAATAGAGCGAGGCTTCAGGTAGAAGAGAACAATATAATTAGAAGGACTGATGATGGATTAGAAGGATAGTGAAAGATCTAAGCTTACAGTTGAGTCTTTGGGCTATAGAGTAGGAGAAGGCTCTGCAACTGAGTGCGTAGAGGCCTAGTAGTCTGCAGCTGAGTGCATGGACCCCTGCAGCTAAGTGCGTAGGGCGAGTCGAGTTTGTAATTGTTGAAGAATTAATAAAGAGAAGTTTTACATCAATTCTTTATATTTATTTCGTGTTTTCTGTATCGAATATATTTGGTATAAATTACATTTCTGTTGTCTATATGGTGCGTGGACATATTTGATTGTGTTGATTAAGTAAATGTGAGATAAGGTATCTATCTACACAAAGTTAACTAACAATTGTAAGAAGATAAGTAAAATACATGGTGTAACTTCGGGAAATAATGCAGATCGCTACCCTAGCAACGCGAAAGCATCTCAACGCCTAGTTAGGTCTACGCGAAATGTGATCCTAACAAATTGCAAAGGTCTCGTAGGTCTGGACAATGCGTGAAGTGACTTGCACAAAGGTAGGCACAGTTGGATTAAATCAACCCCTACGACATCTCCACGGTGTGGAAACTTGATTCTAGCATCCCCCCATACTGCTTCGGGTGAGACTTCAGTCTGTGCAGTGTGGGTTGATGCCGAAAAGGCCAGTAGTGTAGGGATTTGTTTGGATAATTAACTCCAAACCTAGGTCAGGCCCCCTCAAGCCAACAAATGGTTCTGTTGTTAGTACCGGAAACTACATAGAGATGTCTAATGTCATATCATTGGAATCCAACTAAGAAGGAAATTGAAGGTTGGCTGCATAGGAGGATTTACGAGTTTGTGGCACCGGAGAACAAGAACTTGTGACTGACAAAATAAGAGTGGTTAGCCTACTACCTATACACAGAGATCCATGAAATCTTCTTTGCGTCTTTTCCTACTGATTTGTGCGAGTTGATCGCAAAGCTAGCAGATTGCCAAGGAAGGTGGAAACTCAATAATCCTATTGTGTGGACCATAGAGTTAGTGTGAAGGTTAGAAGCATCAAAGAATAAGATCATGCATGTCATTGATCACTGGCTTAATCAAATTATAGGAGAATTCATTACTGAGTTCGCAATTAACACCTCAGTTAGCTACAGTGAGGCAGAGTGACACTTTCTCAAGGGACCATGAGGTGAGTACATAAAGTCTCTGAATACTTGGATTAAAATTTTGTTGTGTGAAAAGAGAGTTATGTAATTACCTTGACATTTGGGGCTATGCAAAGTGGAAAAATTTACATGAATGAAGGAAATAAAGGACTAGATACTAACCCCTTGATTTCACCCTCGCGAGGGGATGAGGAAGAACTTGCGAAGGCCTCGCCACAAAGTGTGATCCATTTGATAAGGCAAAGAATTCCATGAATACCACCCCCATCTACACCACCAATAGATTCACCACCTTCACCTCCATCTTCACTCATACCGCCTCCGCCACTACCGCAAGTTAATATGGTAAGCACGATAAAGTTGCTTGTTTTCAAGGGATTGGGAAATGAGGATTCGAACCAATTTTGGTTCGTGGTAAGAGCCATATGGGAAGTGCAGGGAGTTATAGATGACAATATAAAGAAATCAACACTGGTTAGTGCCTTGTAGGACTGTGCGCTGACCTGGTATATTAAGCACTCCAATGATAATCCAAATGCGAGAATCACAGATATCCAAGTAACACTAAACAAAGAATTTAGCAGGGCAAAGTTTGAAGCACAATCGATCATTGGATTCAAAGAAATCATGATGCTACTGGGTGAGACTCCTTGGGAGTTGGATCAAAGATTGAAGTGTAGGATTCATTAAGCTAATATGAATCTGACAGATGGACAACATCGCAAATGATTCGTAGCATCAATAACGCCACATTTAACGAGCATGTTATTGCAATAAAAGTTAACGACTCAAGGAGAGGCATTAGAGATCACAATGAGGCTTCATGAGACCCCAATGTACGATCCTAACTTGGGAGTTCAACATATCCATGCGTAGTTGAAAAATTTATGCTTCGAGATGCAAACTCTGAAACAGGATAGAATAGCTCGACTAGAAGTGCGCGAAGAGGTGTGGTGCGTAAAATGCAAGGGTCAGGGTCATGATAAGGACCATTGCTTTGTGTTCAAAAATTACCTCGTAGGAAGAGGACCAATGATGTTAAGAACAGAAGCACAAGCAGGACCTAGCATGACACCTACCTTGTGGTGCACGATTTTCCAAATAGGTGGAAAACATGCTACATACAACTGTCATTTGTTACAAAAGTATACACAAAGTTTGCAGCAATTGTTCTGTAATTTTTGTAGGTCAATGGGACACGATGAGTGCACTTGTAGAAGCTATGAGCTAATGATGGATGGAACTCCCACCTACAGAGTTCATGCTTAATCACGACCCCTAAACCAGAATGTAGGAGTAGCGCGAACCGAACTTTAGGGCTACAGATGAGGCTGAGGTGGAGGAGGACCTAGAAGAGGTCACAGTCAATTGATATGCTACAATTGTGGAGGGCAAAGACATTATGCCCACGATTGTACGAGTATAACATGGTTGGCGTGTTTATGTTGCACCTTGTTTGATCATGAGACGGAAGTTTGTCCTATGCTGATAGCTAGGATAGGTAACAAAGGAGTGCTACCACCTCCCCCGACTCAGAACCTGCAGATGATGAGGTCTGAGCCGATTGAGGGAGATCAAAATGTGAGCATTATGCTCTGAAGTGGAATTTTGACGGGAGATGACAAAGGAAAACAACTCAAAGATAGTACGTGGGTTTGCGAAGCTCCAGCAAAAGAAGCGAAGTTTGATTTGGAGCGCACTTGGGAAACTTTCATGGAAGCTAAGAAGAGCTTCGTGGAGGCCTCCACTTCAGGAATAAAAGGTAGACCAGAGCTGGAGATGGACCCATATATGCTTACAACATTCCTAGAAACATGCATGAAGTTACTGTGCGATAGTAAGGCTGTAAAAGGATTACATGAACTCATTAACAGATGCGTTGGGACCACACCAAGAGAACGATGTGTAGTCCAAAAGATTGGAAAGCATAAGACAAGGATGGGAAGAGAAATGAGGTTAACCACACAGATTGGAGAATATTAGATGGACCAAGTAATTTTGGATTTAGGATTGAACATGAATGTTTTTTCGAAGCAGACATGGGAGCGCATGGGGAGGCCTATGTTGTAGTGGTCTCCTATTCAACTCCGAATGGTGAACCAACAAAAAATAATACCCATGGGACGATTGCAGGGAATCACTATGGATATTGAGGGAGTAAGCACGCTAATAGACTTTGAAGTGATAGAAATTGTTGATGACAACAATCCCTACCCCAGGCTCTTAGGGATTGATTGGGCTACTCACATGAACGAGGTGATTAATCTGAAGATGCGCAAGATGATTTTTGAGAAGAAGTCACTTTGTGTAGTTATACCTCTAGACCCTGCTGAAGGATCGTGCTATACAGAGCTAGTGTGCGACTATGAAAGCGATGATGATTTGGACTACATCTAGAAGAGAACAATGGGAAACTAGGACTGGGTGAATCCCACTGTGGATGTGCAGCTTGCATGGGAGTGCGAGAGCTCTTGTACTTCAGATTCGAATGAGAAAATGGAGCGATGGTAGAATTGGTTACATGAGGTGACTACACTGAATTGTAAGATGACGACAAGGTCGCTCCGCTGTGTATCGATAGAAGTATGGGATCTACCTACTTATGATGGCCTAAGTGAGGTAGATACCTTCTTGAATAAATTCGAAAGGGAGGTGCCAGAAAAACAACGCTTCTAGGCTTTGAATTGGGTACTGTGCGCTATGCCCGCGAGGTGGTGTGGTATGCACAAAGGGAGATTTGAGGAGGGGCACAAATGCCGAAGAATGATGTGCATGCATTTTGGGAAGCCTAAGATGCGACTGACAAAAAACTATGATGGATGGGATGATCCGCGTGCACGCCTAGCTAGGTGGATATAGGCATATGGAAGATAACCTACATGGATGCACATGAACTCCACGTTCAGAGGTATGGTCAATAAGCTTGTGTTGGGGGGGGGGGGG
>APFE030645626.1:31629-53647 GCA_000404065.3 Pinus taeda
GGGGGGGGGGCACATATGTAGATGGTTTTATTGTTCCAAGAATATGACTTTGAAATTGTTGTGAAACTTGGCCAATTGAACGCAGGATGAGATCACCTATCGCGCATTGAGAGAGGAGAGGAACCTACTAGTCTGGAGGAAGGATTACTCGACGCACAACTTTTTGTTGTGCGCATAGCAGATGGAAATTTTGAAGATATAATTCACTTTCTCACGACTGGAACTGTCCCAAAAGGATACTTTGTTCAGCAGAAGAAGGAACTAGTGGTGCGTGTTGAAGATTTCTCTATCATTGCAGGGAGCCTATATAAGATGGAGAATGATGAGATACTACGAAGGTATGTACCTAAATTTAAAGGAAGAAAGATCCTCACAAATGCTCATGGGAGCACTGCAAGCGGACATTATGCAGGGAGAGTGAATGCGGAGAAGATTCTCCATGAAGGGTTGTGGTGGAAAACCCTTCAAAAGGATTCAAAAGCACATTGGAAGGCCTGTTATGTATGTTAAAGAATAGGTAAAACATCACGGAGGGACGAGATTCCTTCGAATCTGGAAATGATGTTGCAACCCTTTGAAAAGTGGATGATCGGCTTCATAGGACCTATCAAACCTCAAGGAAAAATGAGCGCAAGATATATTATCACTGCGGTAGAGTACCTGACTCATTGGGAAAAAGTGTAGTTGGTAAAAGATTGCATGGCTGCGACGACCACGAAGTTTTTGCTTCAACACGTATTGACACGATTTGGATGTTTGAAGATATTTATGAGCAATCGCAGTACACATTTACTGAATGAGATGATCAGCATGCTAACATAAGAGTTTCAGGTGAATAATTAGGAAAGCACACCGTATCAGCCACAAGCTAACGAGATAATAGAAGTGTTTAACAAAGTACTGGAGACTGTGCTGAATAACGTATGCAATGCACAACAAAGTGATTGGGACCTGTGCGTACCCGTAGTATTATGGGCTTATAGGACAACATGCAAGAAACTAACGGGATAGACACCTTTCCCGATGGTCTATGGAGTGGAAGCCGTAATACTAGAGGAATACATCATGCCTAGTCTGTGCATAGCAGCACTCACAGGTATGATGGACCACAGAGCCTTGGAGGAAAGGCTCGCACAGTTGGAGGAACTCAAGGAAGAACAATTTTTGGCTCGCTTTCACCAATAGGTACAAAATCAATGTGAAAAGGCTTGGCATGATCGACATATTAAGTTGTGCACCTTCAAGGTGAATGATTTGGTGTTACTATATGATAGTAAGTTTGATAAATTCTTAGGAAAACTCAGAATGCATTGGCTGGGACTGTATGTTATTAACAAGGTCACAGACGGAGGCATGATGTAGTTGGTAGAGTTAAATGGAGAACCTTTCCTAGGAAAAGTGGATGGTAGTTGGTTGAAACCATACTCAGGTGGCTTGACTATTTGACTAGCCGACAGAAGCATAGTCTTAGCACTCCAGGCAGCTAAAAGGAGGCACAGGACTATAAATAGGTTTAGGGCAACAGCTCAACTACAACAGTCTCTAAACAACGCGTCTAGGAAGTGCAATAGGCAGCTGCTCAATGTGTTGTCGATCTTGCAGCAGTCCAGGCAGAGTCAAGAGGTCTCCACGTGAAGATCTTAGCACCGACACAGTGACTCGAGGGTGAGTCACAATGTTTGTGTTAGGGGCATGTTAGGCGTGGGATCCCCTAAGGAAAGTTTTGGGGCTTAAAGCCCGGTTTTTGGTTAAAGGATGTAAATCCAAGGTAAATACTTCACATTTTGCGGGCACGGAGAGCAATGTTGTAAATGAGTCATAGGGTTGTCTGCCCTTAATTTTGTAATGTAATTTTGACATTAGAGATCTACCCATGGTTCGCAGACCATGGGATTGCATAAATAGAGCGAGGCTCTAAGTAGAAAAGAATAACATAATTAGAAGGAATGATGATGGAATAGAAGGATAAAGGAAGATCTAAGCGTAGAGTCAAGTCTTTGGGTCGTAGAGTAGGAGAAGGCTCTGTAGCTAAGTGTGCAGAGGCCTAGTAGTCCATAGCTGAGTGCACAAACCCCTATAGCTGAGTGCATAGGGTGAGTTGAGTCTGTAAATGTTGAAGCATTAATAAAGAGAAGTTTTACATCAATTCTATGTACTTATTTCTTGTTTTTTGTATCGAATATATTGGGTATAAATTGCATTTATGTTTTTTACATGGTGTGCGAACATATCTGATTATGTTGATTAAGTAAATATGAGATAAGGTATCTGTTTAGCTAAAGTTAACTAACAATTGTAAGAAGATAAGTAAGATATGTAGTGTAACTTGAGGAAATAGCGCAGATCACTGCCCTAGCAGCATGAAAGCATCTCAGCCCCTGGTTAGGGATGCACAAAAGGCAATCCTAACAGCCACCAAGGTCTCGTAGGTCAGGATAGTGCGCTAAGCAATCTGTGTGAGTGTAGGCACAATTGGATTAAATTGACCCCTCATACATCTCCAGGTTGCGAAAACTTATTTCCAACATTCCCCCATACTGCTTCGGGTGAGACTTCAGTTTGCGCACTGTGGGATGTTGTTTAAAGTGCCAGTAGTGTAGGGATTTGTTTGGCTAATTAACTCTGAACCAGGGTAAGGCCCCGTCCAGCCGACCGAAGGTGTGTATACATGTTGGTTTGACACTTCCAAGTAGCATATGTAGAAGAAAATCCTATTTTTCAGAGATGACCAATCTATATGATCAGTGCTATTGTTTTACTGATGTCTATCAATGATGTCTTATTAGACTGTAGAACTGAATTCATAAGGAGATTGAGTCTGATTGATTGATTGATTAAGTGAGAAGGGTGATCTTTTCTACTGTATGTTTATATATATGTAATTTGACAATAGATCTTCGAATTGTTATTGGTTGGTATAGTTTTGATTTAGAGGTTTTTATGATTCAATAATTATGGAGGTATACGAAGGTTTTGTTAAAGGAAGTAGCATATATATGTTTGTTGGCCTTAGTGAAGTAGCATATACATTCTGACACATGATTTTTGAGGTTATAGTTCATTTAGGTTCTTGATGCAGTGTTTTGGGTTCAGATCTGTGTACTGGTCTGTTTGTTCTAGTTGATTGGTTGAATTTTGTTTAAGGTTTGAATAAATGGTCGATTTAGTTGTGTCAGAGGTTCAGTGATTGTTTTATTAATTATGTGAGAGGTTTCAGTGATTGATTGATTCAGTTATGGCTGATTCAAAGATGGATGGTTGGTCTTCAGTTATATCAGAGATTAATGATTGGGTTTCAATGATTGGTTAATGCACTTATTATTATAGATTTTGAACTTAAAACTTTGTGATGGGTCCAGTGTGAAAATTTGATGAAACGAGGCCTTCATATTAAGTTGTTGTGTACCAGGAGCATCCAGTCTAAAAATATATGAAATGTGGTCCCTGGAGTAAGAGAGAAGGTCATAGCCTTCTGTAGGTTGGCACCTACTTACTAGTAAATGTATCAACAAGTAGAAAAACTAGGTGGTTGTAGCTCCCTTCCAGTAGAAGCTAGAGAATGAAAGAAGGTTGTAGCCTTATACAGGTGGGTTCCTGCATACTGGTATGAGTCTGCACCACTACAAGCTTGTAAACATATTTCTTTATATTCAAAAGAAGACAAAGATGACAACAATAGGTGGTTTTTCTCCCGCAATTGGGTGTCCACCTTAAATCTTGGTGTTCATGTGTGTTGCTTATGTGTGATGATTTATTCTATTATTAGTACACATGATTACTATTTAATGTTTAATAAAGTACTGATGCATTGATTAATGATCAACATATGATGAATTAACTGAATCATAAGTTCACTGGATATACCTTGGTTTCCTTAAGAACATTTGCATCCACACGCGAGTCCCCTTCACTGAATTAGTGTATATAAATCTGATTATGAAATGGAAAAAGTTATTAATTTGTAAATATCGATTCACACCCCCTCCCCCCAAGTATTATTCCCGACAATAAACTATGGAAACAGGAACTTCCTCCTCTTAGAAATAAGTGGATTATCTAAAGGCCTTTCTTCAAAGTTATTTTCCATGGAAGCTTTCATGCTCAACACCTAACCCAATGATGTTATTGGCATGACAGGAATATTTTCTTGCTTATTTCTGTTTTCCTAATTATTTGGATTGAAATATGCATGGCTTTTCCAATTACTGACTCGGTTGTGTGGTGCGCCATATCTCTTCATTGCGGTAGCTAAATCACTAGCTTTTCTATCTTGTCCATTTTTTGCTCTCCATTTTATAGGCTGGTCCTCAACTATCAATTTTGCTGCATTTTCCCTCTTTTCCTTTTGTGAGGAAACTTGAAGAGCCTCCCTCCTTGCTATTATCTCCTTATTTTCTTCTTCCGATCTCTTCAATATTTCCCATTCACTAACCTTAGCTACATCTATTAGGCTACACTAGCTGTCACATGCTTATCATCAAGTCCCTTAGCTTCACGTGATGATTTTTCAATCCAAAGCACTCATTAAATGAAAGTGTAACTGATAGAGTCCTGGCCTCGGAATATCCAACAATTGATTCACTCTGATTCATAGCATCAATATTAGCAAGAGCCAATACTTCTGATGCCTGAGATTCTTCTACCATTTTTATAACTTCCTATAGTCTACTCTCTACAATTCTAGCACCAACCTCTGATTGTGCAACTTCTTCCTTTGCTTTGCACATATCCTGTCTAGCTGCTTCGACTTCAATCTTGGCTTTATCTACCTCAACATATGCTTTTTGTCAATCTCTTGAAACATCTGTGATAGCTTCCTTGGATTTCCTCTCTCCATCTTGCCATGATTTAATTGCTTCTATTGTTTGATTCAATTCAGCCTTCAAAGAACTACTACATAAGACTTTTCTACCCTTTCTCGTGTTTCTTCTAGAATTTCACTTTCCCTTTCCAACTCTTCTCTCAGTGTCTCAATGGAACCTGCTAAATAATTTACCTCCTGTGTGGATTTGTTTACATTTTCTCTCATCTTCTCTAGCTCTAATAGAGTTATATATTTGACTTTAGTTATTTTAACCTCTTGACTCTTTGCAAGGTCCAGGTGGTACACTACTTTAGAGGGGGAATTTTCAACTGCATGCCTCTCTGCTCCTAGTTTAAGTTCTGACTCTCTAACAACTTCTAATTCTAGTTTCAAGCTCTGAAATAAAGAGGATGAAGCATCGAGCTTGACATCAGATCCTTAACAAGAACTACTTCATGATTCAGCCTAATCAGTTCCTGGTTGACATGCTCTATTTGTTTCCTCGTCTCCCTAGACTCTCGATATTTGGTCATAGCTACAACATGTTGTTTTCATTTTGTTTCCATATATAATATGTGAGCTATATCCAGGAAATTCTTTATGGTCATAAATTCTATGGTTAGTGCATCTGCATGTTTCTGCACCTCTTCAGAATTTTCCAATGCATTAATTGCATTTCAAGAGAAATGTCCCTCAATTTAACTAAACATAGGTATTCTGAAATATAATTTTCAAGCTCATGGTTGACAAATTGTAGTTCTAAGATTACTGATGCATTTCTTTCCTTTTCAACCTCTAGCTGTGTCTTCGTAATGAAATTTTCTTCATCCAAATCAACATTGTCCTTCTCCACAATTCTTGGCCTTGCAAATTTAGATTCAACTCTTACTTTCCTTTCTAAAGTGTTAGCACTCTCCAAATTTAATATTAATTCCTTTATGAGACACATTGTTCTTTTCGTCTCCAATATAGCCTGTGATTTTTCATATTCTATTGTAATAAGAATTCTTTTTAGTTCTGTAAGCTCTTCCTTCGTCTTTTGAATCTCGGCTACTACATACTGGCATCATTGTACAGACAATTTTTATGTTATTTTGTAGCACCTGTTAGAGTTAGTCTGGTTAGTCCTCCGTCAGAGATCAAAACTCTTTCTGCATTTCATTTTTAGGAGTCCCGCTCCATTCACCCAGCTGAATTCTACTAGGGGCATGCCATAATCTGACGGAAAAGGTCATGCTAATCATTTCCCCTCATGTCTGGCTCCTGCTGGCTTAGGCCTTTTTCAATGATCACTAAAGTCCATGACAGTCAAGGTCTAGTCCTTTAACGGACAAAGTCATTTTCGATCATTAGGTCTAGGGATTAATCAATTTGGTCTTCAACCATGTCCAATAAAGCCATGCAGGCCAGAGTGAGGCCCTTACAAAGTTATGATTCAGAGAGTTTCATCGTCATGTGGACAAACTTCGACTGTTCTTTCAAAACTTTGTTTTGAAGAAAAGTCAAACAGTGTCATTTGTGATAAAACTTTCAAAAAAAGTTGTCAGTTGATTTCTTCAGGTGCAGTCATGGTTTCCGTGGCCAAATGCCCTATCATGCAATCCCTGCAAAGAGTGTTGAAAATTTCATCATTTGAGCTAAAATTTCAAAGGGAAAAGTGAAATTCAGTGTTGCTTTCAGTTAGTGAAAAAAGCCAAAATGAATCATTAGTAAAGTGGGTTTTTGGAGAAGAAAAACTTAAACCCATCACTTCTAAGTATTTATATACAATTTTCCACAACAAACAAGGTCATTGTGCAAATCAAGGTCATAGTGAAACGTTGCAAAGTCATTAGGAGAGCAAAGTGCGTGTTTAAGAGTGAGTGGGAGTCGTTTTCCAGAGTGCGACACACACACAGAGGGGCGTGGTGCACATAAAGAGCGCGGCGCACACAGAGCCACCCCACAGTGCAAATTTTACAAGGGCGCAGTGCATATAAAGGGCATGGTGCACTGGGTTTGGCGCACAGCACACACCCACAAAGGCCCGAAATCATACCAAATTGCCTCAATTTGCCTGTGAAACCCCTCAAATCGACAGGTACACTCTATATCATGGCTTTCTAATCAAATTTTATGAATTTTATGGTGGTTCATGGCTATGTATAATTGCAACAAAACTCATAAAACCAACCACTAAAAAAAAACATCAAAGTCATGGTTGCTAGGGTTGAAAAATTGTGGTGTTGATGCCAAGGCTCCTCTTTCACCTCTCATCTTTTCCCTCCTCTCCATTTTTCTCTTCCCCCTATCTCATTTTTCCCTATTACCCATACCCTAAAATATTACCAAAGCCCATTCCCTATCCCCTCCTCTTATTTGTCAACATAACACCCCAAAACCCTACCTTATCAAAACCCCAAAACCCTACCTTATCAAATCCCCAAACCCCCTACATATCCCTAAACAAAACTTCTCCCCATGACCCCTATTCCCATCATATTATTCCCCTCCTAATACTCCCTTTTTTTTCATTGTTTCGCTTAGTGGCAGATATCACAACAAAACCTAGTTTCATACCAGCATCAAAGGGCAGCCTAAGTACAGATCACACACAACAGTCATGGCATCTGAGCATTCATCAGAGTATGAGATGGAGACAAAAAGTGATTCATCCTTGGAAGAACAGGCTCCCAAGAGACATCAAAAAAGTGGCAAACATGTTAGGGATGAGCCAACTACCCTCACTGAATTACAGGCCTGCCCTCTTGCCATGTCATGTTTCCAGCATCTATCATGTTTTGAATTTTGTCAAAGGGTGGCTAATGTTAGAGTTCATCATGAGTTGGCCCGTCCTTTTGTGCTTCACCTACATGGAGGTTAGTCTATCTTGGCTAGGGTCACCTTCACATTGACACCCGAAACTATCTCACTGGCAACCGACATACAGAATGTTGGAGAACAGTGGCACAAGAAAAAGAAGGTGGATAGATAACATTATGAGCCTTACATTAAGGCCAGTTTCTTGAGGCAGCTCACAAGAGTCTTTTCATTTATATATTTGAAAGATGAATATGCTGCGCTCATGAAATTGATCATGAAGTACTTCAGTTGTGAGGGGAGGTTCTCTCATCTATATTCCTATCACATTAGGTTTCTCATGCACTTTACCAGGGTGCAGATGATGAACCTCCCATTTTTCATTTGCAGGAACATAGAGAAGATGAACATCTTCTTGTAACACAGGACCGCTCAGCAGCAACTTAACAGTGTTTATCACTTTGCTCTTATCCAGATTTTGGTGGATCATCAGTTGGGATTGTAGGGCATTGCTTGGTAGGACTTCATCTCCCGTGGCCTCTTCAGCAGTTCACAGGTATTATCAGAGGCAGAGCTTGAGATAGGTGGTCCTTCTCATCAGTATGAGTGCCATGAGACCACTACTATGCTAGTATTCATCACCTATCAGAGAGGTAGTAGGCACTTGTTTGCAGCAGCAAAGCAAGTGTTATCTCCACCTGGGGTGGAAGGGGCCTCACTTCCGACATCGACAACACAGGTACAGGACAAGAGCAAGAGGGCCATGTATGACGAGGGGCCATCAGGTGAACCGGAGGCTGAATTCATCCTCATTCAGGATGATCATGCAGATGTGGAGAGTGCCAAACATAGGATGACCATCCACGAGCAGAAAACGAAGATCCAAGACTTGTCACTCAACTTGGAGAGGGCCAAATGGATCATCAGGTATTTGGAGCAGAGGAACAAAAAACTTGAGGACTAGCATGAGATCATGGAGCTGAAAAGCATCTGTGAGAATCGCCAAGCTGCCTAGCATAGGAGGATCGAGCTCACTCCCTTGGAGAAAGAGATTAACAATGACCATGAGTCTTAGCTCGAGCGTATCAACATCCACCTTGAGAGACTACTAGAGAAGGCCGATAGGGACAAAACCATAGTGAGGTGGATGGTTTATCATTATAGGGCACAGAACATGAGTTCAAAGGCTCGGATAAGGAGCTTGCAGGCAAAATTGAGCAAAGCGACAAATAGGCAAAAGAGGCAAAAAGAGCAATATTGGCTTCGAATCTTGGCTGAAGCCTATGTGGCCCAGCATAGTACCTCTTAGAGAACCTCCAGCACAAATTTCAAGAAATTTGGGGCAATTTTGGTCAGAACACATGTTTTTCTCCCTGGATTGGGAGCTCCAAATTGAAAATGGTTTGCATTTTTAGATCCAGCATGCAAAATCACAACTACTGGTGCATGGAAAATAAATTTGGGAATGATTTGAGTCTCCAAGAGGCCAAAAACACCCAAAAAATGACCTCTCTACCCCTATTTTGACACACAGGAAGCAGTCTTGGGGGAATGAAGATTTGGAGGGGAAAATGAGCACCAAATTTAGAAATTCCACTTGGGTTGGAAAGTAGATAGGCCAAGCTTTCCAACAAGCACACTTGGGCACATTGTGGACTACTTCTGGTACCTCAAAGCAGCCTCCAAACTGGCACGGCGCATATAAAATTGGGCACGACGCATATAGAGAAAAAGGCCAAATTCACCTCCGTTTCGCGAAATTTCGATTCGTGAATTTCTCCAAGTGGGCCCGCTCATCTACACTTCACTTTTCTCGTCAAATAAGGCAAAGTTTAAAGAGTTTGGCTTCTATCCAAGTGGCAAAGGAAGGAAAACAATCACCCAAGCCATTTTTCATCTTTGTAACGCTGCACTTGTAGCTAATGGTTGGCTTTCCATCTCCATTTTGTAATGATTTGAGAAACTCCCTAACTCTTGGGTCGTTCTATCTCCTCATGACATGTTCTATTTATTGTATGCAAACCATTTGCAAAGGGTTGGTTGATTGTAATTTCTGGGAGACTGTGGGAGAGAAACTCAGTTCTTCATTGTATAATTTGACAGAGGATTAATGAAAGGCAACGGTTCTGTTTCATGAGATTCATGTGGTTGTGAGTGTAGCAAATGTGTCTCTTTATGTTTCATATGTATTTCGTTATGTTTCATAGTTCATTACATCTTCATTTCTAGTGAAACTTTCTAAGTAGGATAAGGTAGAATTCATATTTATTGCTTTGCCTGTGGGAAAGTTTCACGTATGTGTTATTATTCTGTTGAAAAGGATTCATGTGTTTATGCCCTTTTAACCCTCCTAAACAATCTTTCTGTTCTACACTACTTCAAATTTAATTGCTAGACTTTCCGCCTGTCTTGCCTCACGAAGTAATCTGTGCCTTTGTGTTAAATTCTCTGCTCATTGTTGTTTGTTGGTCCCATACATCCCAGAAACCCAGTCATTCATAAAAATTTGTTTCTTGTATCCATATTTGTTTACTAGCCTAAAATCAATATTTCACTGTAAGTCATCTCAGGCCATATCATTTATCTATTCACTTAGCATGACTTGGAGAGAGCCCTCTCCTGTTTTCGTAGGGCTAGCTACCAGACTGAGCATGGTTTGTGGTTACCCTGAATTTTTCCTTCCTTCAGCCGAAGGCAGATTTAGGTGTTAACAACACCTAATATAAAGACTAGAATCCCATCTTGTAAGTCATAATTAGAATAGTTGCAAGAAATAATGTTGAAGAAAACAGATCTTTCTTGATGTTCTTCTTTAGTGTCATAATTTTTGTAATGTTATAAAAGTTACAAATTAAGTATCTTTCTTTAAACTCATATGTAAACTTGAATGATTTGAATACTTAATTGCATTCCCTTCTTCTCTTCCATGTTCAGTGACTATCACAGTCATGTTGAACTCTGTTGTTAATTTGTGTATATGGAAATGACTCCCATCTCCTGGTTCATAGTCATGTTGAGCTCTATTCTTGTTAATATGTGTATATGGAAGTGACTCCCATCTCCTCGTTCTATTTGTACATTAGTATGCATGGTTGTGGCTGTTAGTTTGTTTGTGTGAGTCATTCTGGCTCTCTGTTTGTCTGTCTGTTTATGTTTCAATATGCATGTGTTCATTCATTTAACAAAGTAGGAGAAGGCATTGCCCAAATTCCAACTAGCTTTGGATTTTCAAGGCATTGCATTTGGATGGAAGGGATGGGGAGGGAAGAGACATGAAGGTAAACACAAGAAATTTGATGAGTGGATATAATGATAATGTCATTGGTGCAACTCAATGTCTGCCATAAAAATAAGTCAGTGAACTAGAAAAGTCATGTATGGAGATCTTTGATCAATTGAGGAAACTGATGGTGAATTGATGCAAGAAAGTTGTCATTAAGTGGCATGGGAGGATGGGCTCTAATGCCTCCATCTTTATCCTATTGTGTCTCCATTGAAAATCTTTCAATCCTATCCCAATTTGTTTTTAAGTGAGGATGTTAGGATATTTAGACACTTAGGATTCGATTAAGATCAACTTGGTCTAATGTATCTTTAATTAAAATGTGTTTCTTTGGCATGCTCTTTTAACTAATTCAACATCCATGATTATGTTCTAAACATATAGTGATCCCAGTTCATCTTCTCCATGGTAGTAGCCACACTTGATCCTTTCCTTAGGACCTAATTGATCCATGATATTTATTTAAAGAGCATTGAGGCTCATTTGTTGGGGATTAATTGTGATAAATATTCATGTAAATACATCTCTTTTTGCATTAATATATTACCTCGAGTGGCAATGTTGGCTAGAGCCATGGACTATTTCCCTCTTTGCAGATTTTGACTACATAAAAAATGCCATACTGATCTTTGAGCTCTGTGGGAAAGTGTTTTTCTTAGGGTTCTCAACCTATGTGAATATATCTTATTTTTTAAACACATGGCTAGTAAATAATATTAGTATAATTTTAATGCCACATCCAAGCCATACGCGAAATTGGTGTATGAGACCCCCTTATTTGTGTGACCATGGACCTATCTCCACACAAATACTTGACTACTAAAGTCTACGAAGGTGCACATACTATACCCCCCTCTCGATTTGAACTTGTAACCTCTTAGGACAAAGAACATTCTCTTAACCATTAGACCCACTTAATCTGTACATAATAATTTAATTTTAAGGTCACCGGTAAGCCAAGAAACAATCTAGTGCATGAGACCTCCTTTTCTCTGGGACAAGTCACAAGGGACACCCTTCCATGAAATGATTTGTTTGCTAAAGTCCTTCAAGGTGTACATACTCTACCCCCCCTCTAGATTTGAACCTGAGGACTCTTTGGAGGAAACATGTGTTACTAATAATTATTTTATTTATTGGGTAGCTTATTTCATCTCTATCTTCTCTCGTGCAAGACCTTTTCCTAAATTAGAATTACTTAGATTGAATTTTGAGCCTTATTTTGTCAACTTTGTCTCAATCTATTATTTAAGCCAATCATTAATAAATTTTGTGAAAATAATTTAGGCTTTTTTTTGTCTAGATGCAATGAGATCAAGGAAGGATGGCCATTTTTATATGAAGGGGTGAGCAATTTAGACAGTGGAAAGGAGGAGTGATCTGAAATGGGGGTTTGATAACTTGTCATGCTTACAAGAAGGTCCCACTTAGTTAAATAATTAAATGATCTAGCTTATATATGACATTTGCAGAATTAAATACTTGAAACAGGTGTGTGTTTTCTTTTAACTTTTTAAGTGCTTTAAGTCCATCTGTTTCTACTGATATTAAATAAATATAACAATCATATAATGTTGCAAATAAAAAAGAACACATAACAACAAATTTAATCTAGGAGCTCACTCGAATATTGTGGGCTACGTCCCCTTGAGCTTTTGTCATCTTGACTTGGCTCTTTGGGATTATGGCAAAGTTTCTTTTAAAAGTTCCACACTTAACTCCAAAGGTTACTGAACTGAACCAATGGGCTTAGAATACCATCTATATCCCTGTCATGGCTTTCATCACTTTATAAACAGATCTAAGCTCCCATAGACTTGATTGCTTCAATCAGTGCTCTGAGATACCTTGAGCTTCTTGATGGCACTAACTCCTTCAGAATTATTTAACTATCACTGAAAATTCATCTCCTATCTATAGCACATATTAGACACTAAGAATAGACTAATCATTTTCTCAAAATGAGCACTGCATCCCCAAACTAAGCCTTCCTCCACAGTTGGCACTGGGCTACCTTCAAACTCCCTATAGCATCTCAGCATTTAGAAGTCTCTAAATGCTTCTAAAAATCCTTCCAATGGATTTAGAAGGCCCAATAGAGTTAGGAATGGTTGTTTGTTCGCTGAGAATGAGTACTGGTAGCTCCTACAATTGCCTCTAACTCCTGGTGGCCCTAAACTCAAAAATCTCCTTGGATAAAAATCTCGATGAAGATGATTTCTTCAACTTCTCTAGAGTATTCCATTGGCCTAATTAGGCTCCAATTATCCTATATAGCCTTTTGTTTCACTCTCTATGGTTGAAAACTGCTCCTGGAGTGCATTTAGTCAATATACACTCTATTTCACTCTATCTGGTGAACTACACTTAACTCCAGTGAAATATAACATTTTCGTCTAAGTTTAGCCGCTTCACCTGGCTGACCATTGGAGATGACTATTACAATAAATTTTGGGTGTGCATATGCTAGCGGTATAATCCCGACAGTTAGGGATAAGGCTGGCGGCCATATTAATCAAAAACTGCGTAGGAGTGTTTACTTAGTAGAATCTCCACCATCGACCAATCCTGCTCAATCCTTCTTTGAATTTCCATTTTCTCAAGCGGTTCAATCTTTGACATTGATCTCACTTCTCTATATCTAGAGGATATCGCGTCATCCGCTCACCAACTAGCTTGGATGATCTTGACCATCGAACTGTCCCATCCGATCCAATGGCTATCGCCCAATCTCGCGTGAAATCTTGCTCGATCGATATCAGATCCAGAGCACGCAAGAAAAGTGGTTTTCCTGTGCTACATGTCGACTTCTAAGGTTAATCACGTAGAATTCAGAAACACTGGTTCCCACCTTTAGGAAGTGTGAGAAACCATTTACCACTTTCCGAATACTTCCCACGTGCCTAATTCACACTTTTAAGAAAGGTGCTTAAGGAAAGTTTTAGCACTTAAACCAAATTAATCTTGGTCAAATGTCCCAGAATCAAGAAGACAAGATCTATCCAGTTTCTCAGGTTCAACACTCTTTCGAACACTTTTAAATTTAAGCTATGATTAAGGTCCTCAATCAATATCTGATCACTCCTCCCCATTAAGAATCTTTTGGACCCCAAAAGGCTGATATACTGATCTGTATAGTAGATGAGAGTACAACAACCTCTTCTTTTAGCCTCCATACACTTGCCTTGCATTGCTAGTGCCTTTGAGCCAAAAATTGAAGGTAGGCAACACTTCCCTTCTTGGATGCGCTTGTATGCTTTCCATTCCAATGGGAGGTGCTGATGTTGTACTAGGAGTCCAATGGCTACAATCGTTGGGTACAATACCTTTTAATTTTCAAGAAATTTTCATGAAATTTTCTATTGAAGGAAAGGAAGTGGAATTAAGGGGTATTGTAGGGAAATCGGGAAAGATAATTAGCTATGATACCAAATGTTATGAAACCAACTCACAAAAAGATAGAAAAGATATATCAATGCCTTAGAATTCAGCCTCTTCGAGGGGGAAAACTCCTTTAAATTACATGAATGAACAATTCTTGGATGATTCAAATGACAAAACCTCCTTTCTATATACATGAGTCTAAGGAGTACAATATAACCTAGCCGGCCTCACAATAATAATATAAAGCCACAAAAATAACAATAGAGGGATTCTATGAGGCACATTAATAACAATATGGGGACAATAGGGGCACAAAAATATTAATAAGGGATACAACTACAATATTAATGGGGTAATCACTAGTATTATAGGGACCCAACATCCTCCTATTAAGAACTGTCTTCCTTGAACTCATTTAGAATTTTTGTTGAGAAGTTTACAAAAGGTAGCTGAACATTGCTTCCTTGATCATTGACCCAAGGTTGCTCAAAAAAATGTGAGATTACATCATAAGTATATGCATACTTAACTAAAATTTGCATATGTACCAATGAAAGTATGTTTTACTGTGTCAAGAAGTCAAACCACTTCTTACCAAGCCACTTCTATGGAGACTTTTGCTGCTACAAATATTCTTCTACAATCTTGCCAAAGAAAACATAATGCAAACAAACAGCTCGACGACATGAATCATCATCATGTCTCTTACATCTTGTGTACAAATTATTGACTAAATCACAAGCCACCAAAAACATATCTTTTCAAATAATTGACTCTCCAAGTCAAGCATGTACAAAAAGAACTTGACAATTCTTTTTCAAACTAGAAAGAGTTCCACCTCTTGTGAAACACTTCATCATTATCTCCCTTTTTTAATCTTGGAGACAAAATAAACTTTTCCAAGTCAACCTAACATTGCATGCATGTTTAAACAAAGCAATCGACCATCAAGTCAATTACACATACATGTTCAAATACAATGAAATCATCAACATTCCTTTGTTCATACATACCATTCTCATGTATGTATTCCATTCTTAAACTCTCTATCAAGCACAATAATAAGTACACGATCCACAATCATATGTAAAAGTACTTAAAAAGCTGAAATGAATATAATTTTTGTGTAATAAAGCGAGTCTCATACTCAACTTTTCCATTCACCTTTTTGGTAAAACCCTGCAACTTGAATTCCATTGGCAAAGAAATGTATCATATCAAAAGTCATGCAACCTTAATTGGGTAATAACTCTAACCATTTCTTACGAATCCACATCAAAGGCACTTCCTTTAACTGCACATTGACATCAACATGTGAAGCATCCTCAAACACATCAATTATGGAAACTTCCTTTCCATTCTTGTCAATCTCTCTTTCCACCTTCCTCAAATTTTGTGGAAGCCTTGTTGGATTCAAAATCCAACACATTTCAGCAATATTTTCCTTGCTTATGGCAATAAGTGCAACACATTTTCATTCTCTTCACAGCGTAATTTTCCTTGTCTAATGGACCTTTGGCTTCTTGTTTCCTTTTCTTCAAAAGTTTCCTATATGCGGCCATTTCTTCGAACATCTAGAAACACTATGGTTAACCAAACCACAAAAGGAACATGCAATTTTTTTCCAATGCTTATGTGGAAATTTACCATGCTTAACAGAATCAAAATAACTGTGATTGAAATCAAAGTTATACCTTCCTCTTTCACCTTTTTTGCCTTCATGAGAAGGTGAATCTAATGAAGAAGTGGCTCCCTTTGGAAGACAATCAATCTCTTCAATTTTTTTAAAGCTTTCACAACTCTCTTGTTCGAGTGCATGCTTGTGAACACCTTATTCGTGCAAAGTATGTTTCAAACAATTGCATTCCCAATGAATAAAATTTTACGAACTTGAGGTACAGAACCTAAAATTGTCAAGCTAGGTAGTAACTCCACAAATTAATTCATATTTTATTCCATCAGGTTGGTCTTTATTATATACATGAGGGAGAGACTGTTCACTTCATCTCTCGATGACTGTTCATATTTCTTATTATTTATTTACATTAATTACATTCACCCAATCCTGATGATTAGGTGTCAATATCCCCCCACTTAATCTGAAGGAATGTTGGTGAGTCCAAGCATCATTCTAAATCATTCAAGTTTTTCTCTTCCAAGCGCTTTGGTGAAGATGTTTGCAATTGGCTCATTAGTGGAACAATGACGGAGATGGATTGTTTTGGCCTGAACATGATGTCGAATTAGATGATATTTAGTATTGATGTGCTTTGTTCCATCATGGAACTTTGGGTTCTTGGCCAACTTTATTGCAGAGGTATTGTCAATCATGAGTGGAGTTGATTGTACTTGTTTTACCTACAAATATTCAAGAATTTTACTAAGCCACACAATTTATTTTGTTGCTTCAGCTGCTGCCACATATTCTACTTCTATTGTGGAATTTGCTAGAACTGATTGTTTGCGTGATCTCCAGGAGACAGCTCCTGTTCCAAGAATCACAACATATCTTGAAGTAGATACCCCAGTTTCTTTGTATCCAATCAAGTTGAAGTCATCCACCTGCGTATACTTGATTTGAAGTCTTGAGTTCCCTTCAAGTACCTTTTTACTCTTTTTGCAGCAGACCAATGTCCCTCACAAGGCTTTTGCATAAACCTGGAGAGGATGCCAAGAAGCAAACGAAATGTCTAGTCTGGTAGTAGTTAGGTAGTTGAGACTTCTTACAAGTTGTCTATACTTTGTTGCATCCTCAAATTATTTTCCTTCAATAGATGTGAGCTTTAAGTTTTGTTCCATTGGAGTAGTAAGAGGATTACATTCTGTCATGCCAAACATGTTCAACAGATCTCTAATGTACTTCTTTTGAGAAATAAATATGGACTTTGGATGTTGAGTTACTTCAATACCAAGATAGTAATGAACATATCCCAAATCAGTCATTTCAAAACTTTTCCCCAATCCTTCTTTATGGATGCAATGTAGCTTTCATTGTTCCCTATCATCAAAATATCGTCTAAATATACCACAAGATATACAACTATTTTGCCAACTTTCTTGACAAATAAAGTTACATCATCAAGATCATAATGTTTGAAATTGAGTTTCAAATGATGCTCAGTTAGTTTTTCATACCAGGCTCGCGGTGCTTGTTTGAGGTCATACAAGGACTTCACAAATTTTCATAGTTTAGGTTCATGTCCTTTCACAGTAAATCCTTCAGGCTGGAACATAAAAAAATTCTCTTTTAGATCTCCTTTCAAGAAAGCAGTTTTTACATCCATTTGATGGACTTTCCAACCGTTCTGAGCTGCTAGGGCAAAGAGTGTCCGAATGGTAGCCCATTTTGTTGTGGGGCCAAAAGTATCCTCATAATCGATCCCTTCCTTCTATGTGTTGTGCTCTACAAACAACCCCCCATTTCATGTCATTTTTATTCATAAAACATTAAACTATGAACTGGGTCCCTTTAAAATAAAGTTGATATCAATACTTTTATTTAACAAAAGGTCCGATAATTAAATGAGTGCTTTATAAAACTCTTTTAAACAATACCCATTTAAGGAAATAAAGCAGATCTTGGTCATTGCGATAAAGCGATCGCAAGATCGCATATCGCAATGACATAAGAGACATATAAAGTGACACAAGGCTTTTCGCCGATGCGATATCGCATTCGGCGATCGGCGATATTCAATGCACAACCAAAAGCGCCCCATTCCATTTACCCCGATGCGATGCGCAATCGGCGTTCGGTGATCGGCGGGTTACCTTCGCCTAAGTCTCAATGCACATAGAACTTTTCGCCGATGCGATATCGCATTCGGCGATCGGCGGTACACGATACATATTGTTAAGGCGGACTAATCATACCCCTGATGCGATGCGATGTGATAAGGCACAGTTTTCAATAAAAAGCCGTTAAAGTGATTCGAAAGCTCAATTCATTCATATTTAAGGTGCAATCGCTTCCGCTCAGTCGCCAATACGTCCATTGCATGCTTAAGGAGATTTCTCGACCGAATAATGATATAATGGGCATTTTTAGGGTGGTAGGTTTTATACGGCCAATTAATGAATTCTTGTCCTAAAATCTTTCTAAGGATTGTCTCCGCACCCATTTCAAAAGCCGAATATATTACTGTGCATCTATTCAATTGTTATCAATTGCAAGTTTTTATTGCTATCTCTTTGTGTTATGCACAATTGCCTCTCTGTGCAGAATTCATTCATAGACAAGAGCTCGAGCATGATGGGTAAGAAGTCTAAGAAGACTGCTGGTGCGGAAAATCCACCAGTCACAGGACAAGCTGCTGCAAATAAGAAGAAAGGCCTAATATGTGATACCACATGCACAGTCCTCACCAGAGTGACTTGGCAAGGCACTTACGACTTAATTGAAGCCGAGAAACCAAAGAAGACGGTAACAGAAGCTACCGCAGATTCATTTTGAAAGTCTGATTGCACTCTTAAAGATTTGGCCGACTCCTTCCTTCATAGGATAGCAGCCAGGGAGCAAATTCTCCCATACACAGACGTTGTGTGATGGGCGATTGAAGAAATCCCCATCATGGACAGAACTTTTAGCACCAGAGCTGGGAGGATTTTCAGATCCTTCAAGGCAGAAGACTTAAGGCAAATGTATCATTTGCCCGAGCCAGAGAAGATATACAACAGCGCCTTCCTGGAGAAGTTTGTCAGCGATAATGAAATTGAATCCGAACCTATCAAGGATTGGAGGCAAAATCCAAACAAGCACAAGCATGAATCTTCCAGTAAGTACTCGGTTGATTCTCTGGCTTCTCCTTATTGTTATGCGGGTATAATGATGTGTAGGCTATGGGGTTTACATGATTCGGCTAGTTTTACCATAGAAATGGTTCCTCTCATGGAGGCGGCAGTTAACAGTATAATTATGGACTGGGCTACTATCCTTTCGGATAAACTAGCAGTAGCTGTTCAGGATTTTAGAAATAAGACTGTGGTCACTGAAAGGAAAATCCCCCCATTTTACTATAGCGCCTATATCTTAGATACATTATGTTTTAATTCTGAATTCCCTGTTCTTGGTTGGAGGTGGACTGCACAGGACCCCTCACCCATTCATATATATCACCGAAAGTTGTGGAAGTCATCTTATAAAAACCACCTGTATCAGATCTATAATGGCTTTATGGTTCCCATTTATTATTCCATTTTTGATAAACCCATTTCAAAGATTTCCTACCTCGCTTCCTTTGATTTACCAGCAGTGGCTAGTTGGTTTGGAGAAGAGCATTTTACCTATATCAGAGTTTACGGTAGCCAAGCCAACCCACATGTTCTCCCTTTATATGTTCCTGATAAATTGCTGGCAAGAGAAATTGCATATCAGATTACAGCTGAGAGTACTACACAGACGCTCAAAAAGGAAAAGAAAAGAGGCTGGCCCACTTTTCCCTTAAGGTGTGGTGTCTTTACCCTGCATGATCTCAAACATGCAGAAAAGGAAGCCACAAAGATTCAATCTTTAGCTTTGGCTACAATTCCGAACAGGGCATTTGATCCAAAGCTAGTTGCCCATGCTGCATTGGAACATGCCAAATTAACAACATTTGAAGATCAGGAAGATATGTTTGATGACTTGTTTGTTGCAAGCGAAACAATAGGTCAGGCTAAGCAACTTGCTAAGATGAAATATAATGATGAAGGGTTGACTGAATTTAATAAACTCATAGAGCAGAGGTTGCAAACTCTGCCTCTAGATTTATTAACGAAAACCCCAGCGACATCATCAAGCGAGCCTGGTCGGCAACAGACAAAGGAACCTCCTACTATAACGAAAGATCATAATAGGGAGCGGGAGGAACAACAGAGGAAAGAACAAGAGGAAAAGTAGAGGAAGGAGCAGGAAGAACGGCTAAAGAAAGAGCATGAGGATAAACAACAGAGGAACAGGCAGAGCACCAGAAGAAAAAACAGGAACAAGTACAGAAGGAGCCTCAAACTGAAAAAGGGCAACAGACCACCACTGATGCCAATGTAAATACTACCACAGACCCCAAATTGCTCCAGGAATGGCAGCAGTTTGATTATATCATCAGCGGAGGAAAAGGCTCAAAAGATACAGGCACTTCTAAGACCAGCGACATGCGAGACGATACTTCATCTCAGGTTCTAAGTGGAACCAGCGACACACCCAGTTCTAAGAAAGTAGAGCTAATTCCAAAAGACCCCATCGAACAAATCATTCTACAAATAGAAGATATTCCTCCATTGGATGTTTTCTATAGCCCAAGGCATAGAGCAGTGGTAAAGCGATCAAGGAAGAGACGAAGGATTGATCAACCTTCTATCTTTCCAGAGAAAACGGTCACGGGTAATGTAGTATGGAAGGAGAAATTAGACCCCTTCGTTGATCTAACTAAATTGTCACAGTATGCTGGAGCCTATTCAGCAGTGACAATTGACAAAGCATCGGAGGTAAGCCTTTTATTAAAGAATAAGGACCAAGAAATCTCCACATTACAGACGGAATTGGCAGAAATAAAGCAGAAGGCAGCATAAGCAGAGGATCAGTTGTTGGCACAACAGTAAATAAATAATCAATTAACTCAGCAATTGGAAGCGGAGAAGCAAAGGATCAACCAGGATGCGATCCAGAAGCAGAATGAATTAACGGAGGCATTGGAAAAGTTGAAAACATCGAACGAGCAAATGGTGAAAACCAAGGATGAGCAAATCACTCAAATGACATTGCAGCTAGAAAAGATAAAAGGAGCTTCGCAGGTGACAGAGTTCAGAAAAGAAGCATCATTGATAAACAGTGCAATAATATCTCAAATTGAACTCTTGTGTCAACAGATCGCTCAAGCGGAGCCACTCTGCGAATTAACTTTGTCTATAAATGAACAGGTAGAGAAAGCCAGGGATGATTTAAATCAAGCCGATGAGGCCATAACTGCACATCTTGAATGGCAAGATTCGGATCAGGGAAAAGCAGCTAATTTGCCCAAGATACTTGAGGTACATAAAGATATACTTTTCACAGAATGGCATACTCAGGTGTTGAAAGCAGAGAGAGCAGCTTCAAGGTGTAGATCAACTTCTAGCAATTTAGTTGATTTAGTTAACAACACTCTCTATTTGGCAAATATGATTTCCCAGTGCACACCAGGAAAGATTACAACAACAAATGCATTGGAGGAATCATGTTATCCTGAGTTAGAAGAAAGAGGAAGATTAATCGCCGGGATTAATAGTTTAAACTTGGAAGCATATTGGCACTTCCTAGTTAAACCGCATGCACAAAGAGCCGCCCTGAAGTGTTTAACAGATGCCATCTGGTGTATGATCCCCGATATTCAAGATGCCACATATGCTGCCCAGCTCAGTTCACGCCTTAACAAACCTCCAGAAATTGAGCCAATGCTTGCAATTAATCAGCTCAGAGTCAAAGGAAAGCAGCGGACTCAATGAATCACCCTCCAGCTCGCTAGATCGCTAGCCAAAATAGGAACAAAAGTTATTGATATCAGTTTAATAGCATTTCTCTTTAGTACATATTTAGATTAGTATTGTATTTATAGACCCTTTCATGTTTTTAGAAAGGGTCGTAAAATTTTGTAAGAGACTTAACAGACTGAAGTTTGCACTACTGTGCTTCAGCCATTATTCTTTTATGAAACTCAACCAGTTGTTCTTACTTTAATGAGGAAATTTCTTTATACAATTGTGCACTATTGTCGTTGATTGAAGAATGTTTTTGC
>APFE030645626.1:61625-75945 GCA_000404065.3 Pinus taeda
AGATGAACAAAATATGAAAACATGTTTTGAATTCATTCTGATAATCACACTCTTAATTGGATGGGACAATGGACAATTACATGGTTAAAAGGTATCCCTGTCGAGAGTATAAATGTTTGCTGGCAGCAGAGGCTCTACCTATGACAAACGAGTTTATTATAAAGGCTGATTTGGAGAGATTTTTCTATTTTTATCATTATAAACCAATAAAGGCCTATTTGAGACTTAAAATGTACTTATTTCAAGTTAGCAAGGGAAGGAAGTTAGCAAAATTACTTTCATGATATTCAGAATGCATAAATATCTAGTTATATCAGAATTTTCCCTTGTAGTTGAAACTCTATTTTCAAAAAGTTTAAGTATTTTTTATTTTTCCAGAGATAACTAGTCCTTCCAGTGAATCGCCAATTGTTGTGCTCTACAAACAACCCCCCATTTCATATCATTTTTATCCATAAAACATTAAACTATGAAATGGGTCCCTTTAAAATAAAGTTGATATCAATACTTTTATTTAACAAAAGGTCCGATAATCAAATGAGCGCTTTATAAAACCCTTTTAAACAATACCCATTTAAGGAAATAAAGCGGATCTTGGTTATTGCGATAAAGCGATTGCAAGATCACATATCGCAATGACATAAGAGACATATAAAGTGACACAAGGATTTCCACCGATGTGATATCGCATTCGGCGATCGACGATATTCAATGCACAATCAAAAGCGCCCCATTCCATTTACCCCGATGCAATGCGCAATCGGCGTTCAGTGATCGGCGGGTTACCTTCGCCTAAGTCTCAATGCACATAGAACTTTTCGCCGATGCGATATCGCATTCGGCGATCGGCGGTACACGATACATATCGTTAAGGCGGACTAATCATACCCCCAATGCGATGCGATGCGATAAGGCACAATTTTCAATAAAAAGCCGTTAAAATAATTGGAAAGCTCAATTCATTCATATTTAAGGCACAATCACTTCCGCTCAGCCGCCAATACGTCCATTGCATGCTTAAGGAGATTTCTCGACCGAATAATGATATAATGGGCATTTATAGGGTGGCAGGTTTTATACGGCCAATTAATGAAATCTTGTCCTAAAATCTTTCTAAGGATTGTCTCCGTGCCCGTTTCAAAAGCCGAATATATTACTGTGCATCTATTCAATTGTTATCAATTGCAAGTTTTTATTGCTATCTCTCTGTGTTACGCACAATTGCCTCTCTGTGCAGAATTCATTCATAGACAGGAGCTCGAGCATGATGGGTAAGAAGTCTAAGAAGACTACGGGTGCGGCCAATCCACCAGTCGTAGGACAAGCTGCTGCAAATAAGAAGAAAGGCCTAATATCTGATACCACATGCAGAGGCCTCACCAGAGTGACTTGGCAAGGCACTTACGACTTAATTGAAGCCAAGAAACCAAAGAAGACGGTAACAGAAGCTACCGCAGATTCATTTCGAAAGTCTGATTGCACTCTTAAATATTTGGCCGACTCCTTCCTTCATAGGGTAGCAGCCAGGGAGCAAATTGTCCCATACACAGACATTGTGCGATGGGCGATTGAAGAAATCCCCATCATGGACAGAACTTTTAGCACCAGAGATGGGAGGATTTTTGGATCCTTCAAGGCGGAAGACTTAAGGCAAATGTATCATTTGCCCGAGCCAGAGAAGATATACAATAGCGCCTTCCTAGAGAAGTTTGCCAGCGAGAATGAAATTGAATCCGAACCTATCAGGGATTGGAGGCAAAATCCGAACAAGCACAAGCATGAATCTTCCGGTAAGTACTCGGTTGATTCTCTGGCTTCTCCTTATTTTTATGCGGGTATAATGATGTGTAGGCTATGGGGTTTACATGATTCGGCTAGTTTTACCATAGAAATGGTTCCTCTCATGGAGGCGGCAGTTAATAGTATAATTATGGACTGGGCTACTATCCTTTCGGATAAACTAGCAGTAGCTGTTCGGGATTTTAGAAATAAGACTGTGGTCACTGAAAGGAAAATCCCCCCATTTTACTATAGCGCCTATATCTTAGATACATTATGTTTTAATTCCGAATTCCCTATTCTTGGTTGGAGGTGGACCGCACAGGACCCCTCACCCATTCATATATATCACCGAAAGTTGTGGAAGTCATTTTATAAAAACCACCTGTATCAGATCTGTAATGGCTTTATGGTTCCCATTTATTATTCCATTTTTGATAAACCCATTTCAAATATTTCCTACCTAGCTTCCTTTGATTTACCAGCAGTGGCTAGTTGGTTTGGAGAAGAGCATTTTACCTATATCAGAGTTTACGGCAGCCAAGCCAACCCACATGTTCTCCCTTTATATGTTCCTGATAAATTGTTGGCAAGAGAAATTGCATATCAGATTACGGCTGAGAGTACTACACAGACTCTCAAAAAGGAAAAGAAAAGAGGCTGGCCTACTTTTCCCTTAAGGTGTGGTGTCTTTACCCTGCATGATCTCAAACATGTAGAAAAGGAAGCCACAAAGATACAATCTTTAGCTCTGGCTACAATTCCGAACAGGGCATTTGATCCAAAGCTAGTTGCCCATGCCGCATTGGAACATGCCAAATTAACAACATTTGAACATCAGGAAGATATGTTTGATGACTTGTTTGTTGCAAGCGAAACAATAGGTCGGGCTAAGCAACTCGCTAAGATGAAATATAATGATGAAGGGTTGACTGAATTTAATAAACTTAGAGAGCAGAGGTTGCAAACTCTGCCTCTAGATTTATTAACGACAACCCCAGCGACATCATCAAGCGAGCCTGGTCGGCAATAGACAAAGCAACCTCCTATTATAACGAAAGATCATAATAAGGAGTGGGAGGAACAATAGAGGAAAGAACAAGAGGAAAAGTAGAGGAAGGAGCAGGAAGAACGGCTAAAGAAAGAGCACGAGGATAAACAGCAGAGGGAACAGGCAGAGCAGCAGAAGAAAAAATAGAAACAAGTACAAAAGGAGCCTCAAACTGAAAAAGGGCAACAGACCACCACTGATGCTAATGTAAATACTACCACAGACCCCAAATTGCCCCAGGAATGGCAGCAGTTTGATTCTATCATCAGTAGAGGAAAAGGCTCAAAAGATACAGGCACTTCTAAGACTAGCGACATGCAAGACGATACTTCATCTCAGGTTCTAAGTGGAACCAGCGGCACACCCAGTTCTAAGAAAGTAGAGCTAATTCCAAAAGACCCCACCGAACAAATCATTCTACAAATAGAAGATATTCCTCCATTGGATGTTTTCTATAGCCCGAGGCATAAAGCAGTGGTAAAGCGATCAAGGAAGAGATGAAGGATTGATCAACCTTCTATCTTTCTAGAGCAAACGGTCACGGGTAATGTAGTATGGAAGGAGAAATTAGACCCCTCCGATGATCTAACTAAATTGTCACAGTATGCTGGAGCCTCTTCAGCAGCGACAATTGACAAAGTGTCGAAGGTAAGCCTTTTATTAAAGAATAAGGACCAAGAAATCTCCACATTACAGACGGAATTGGCAGAAATAAAGCAGAAGGCAGCACAAGCAGAGGATCAGTTGCTGGCACAACAGCAAATAAATAATCAATTAACTCAGCAATTGGAAGCAGAGAAGCAAAGGATAAACCAGGATGCGATCCAGAAGCAGAATGAATTAACGGAGGCATTGGAAAAGTTGAAAACAGAGAACGAGCAAATGGTGAAAACCAAGGATGAGCAAATTGCTCAAATGACATTGCAGCTAGAAAAGATAAAAGGAGCTTCGCAGGTGACAGAGTTCAGAAAAGAAGCATCATTGATAAACAATGTGCTAATATCTCAAATTAAACTCTTGTGTCAACAGATCGCTCAAGCGGAGCCACTCTGTGAATTAACTTTGTCTATAAATGAACAGGTAGAGAAAGCCAGGGATGATTTAAATCAAGCCGATGAGGCCATAACTGCACATCTTGAATGGCAAGATTCGTATCAGGGAAAAGCAGCTAATTTACCCAAGATACTTGAAGTACATAAAGATATACTTTTCACAGAATGGCATACTCAGGTGTTGAAAGCAGAGAGAGCAGCTTCAAGGTGTAGATCAACTTCTAGCAATTTAGTTGATTTAGTTAACAACACTCTCTATTTGGCAAATATGATTTCCCAGTGCACACCAGGAAAGATTACAACAACAAATGCATTGGAGCAATCGTGTTATCCTGAGTTAGAAGAAAGAGGAAGATTAATCGCCGGGATTAATAGTTTAAACTTGGAAGCATATTGGCACTTCCTAGTTAAACTGCATGCACAAAGAGCCGCCCTGAAGTGTTTAACAGATGCCATCGGGTGTATGATCCCTGATATTCAAGATGCCACATATGCTTCCCAGCTCAGTTCGCGCCTTAACAAACCTCCGGAAATTGAGCCAATGCTTGCAATTAATTAGCTCAGATTCAAAGGAAAGCAACCGACTCAATGAATCACCCTCCAGCTCGCCAGATCGCTAGCCAAAATGGGAACAAAAGTTATTGTTATCAGTTTAATAGCATTTCTGTTTAGTAGATATTTAGATTAGTATTGTATTTATAGACCCTTTCATGTTTTTAGAAAGGGTCGTAAAATTTTGTAGGAGACTTAACAGACTGAAGTTTGCACTACTGTGCTTCAGCCATTATTTTTTTATGAAACTCGACCAGTTGTTCTTACTTTAATGAGGAAATTTCTTTATACAATTGTGCACTATTGTCATTGATTGAAGAATGTTTTTGCGTTAAAAGAAGAACTACACATAGCGATTGATATCTAGGAGTGTCACGCAGCTCATATGGTATTTCTATCTATGTCTAAAGTCATTCTGTTTATATGAATTGTTATGTAATTATTCTTGCTATCATTGATTATATGCATGCGCTATAACAGCAGATCTTACTCATTCCACTATTGGATGTTTAGTGATATGCTTTTGTTTTCAATCATGTATATGATAATGATATAAATGTATAAAGTGTGGTAATTTCGCTCCCATCGCTCTGCTTAACTATTTAGGCACAACAATCTTAAATGATTTTATATCTATGTTCTGAGGATATTGTCATCTATATGCTTGTCTTCTAGACATAGAACATCAAACGCTACACTTTAGAGCTCAATAGATTCCCGAGATAGTTTCATTTATTTCTATTTCTGTCAATAGTTTTAGCCTTTCGCTCACCACTAGTGTTATCCATAAATCGTTCACTCATCCCATTTATCTATTTCTGGGAAACTGGTCCCAGTATCCCTAGTCGGAGCCACTATCCCAACTGGAAAAGGAGCTACACTAAGGTCCGGACCGGGTGGTTTCCCCAATGTTGTTGCAGCGATTTTCGAGGCATCAACACTATGCAAAACCTTTTTCCACAAGCCTAGCTTTGTGCTTGTCAAGTGAGCCATCAGCTTTATACTTGTTCTTGTAGACCCACTTGCAGCCAATTGGTTTGGTTCCTAATGGAGGATCAACCAACTTCCAAGTTCCATTTTTATGAGGGCATCATACTCCTTTTGCATCGCTTCTTTCCATTCATCATTAGAAAAAGCTTCTTTGAAAGAAGTTGGTTCAAAATCTGTAGACAAGTTCAATTCAAAATCATAAGAAACATTCATATCAATAGGTGAATTAGAGTCATCTACATCACCTCCATTTTACCAGTTTGAATTTCTAGTTCCTATCTTTCCAACCTCATCAAGATGAACACTTTCAAGTGTCTTTGTTAGCCACTTTGGGGGACCTTTCTCAGATGGTCCAGGCTGCTCCATTGATTGAGTTGGGACTGAATCAAGATTTATTCTCCCAATTCTATCAATCACATCACCTAAGGCATCATCCATTGTTGGAGTTTCATGCGGGGGAGAGTGTTGTTCAGAAGAAGATTCCACATGTTCATCTACTATAGGAATACCCCCTTCAAGATGTGGAATCTGATTATCAAATTCTTGAAATGATTTTCCATTTGCGAATCTATCCAAGTGATCAAGTTGCCACTCAACAACATTGTCAGTTTTGGATGATTCAAGAAAAATTACATCTCTAGATACAACAAACTTCCTATTGACTTCATCATAGAGATGGTATGCTTTGGAGGTGTTTGAATACCCCAGGAAGATACACTTACGACTTCTTGAACCAAGTTTGTTTCTATGTACCTTTGGTATCAAGGCATAACAGGTGGAACCAAAGACCCTGAGATGCTTTACCAAAGGAACATGCCCATAGCACATTTCATATGGAGTCTTGTTTCCAATAGCATTAGATGGACATCTATTCTTTATATATGTAGCACATAGAACAACATCAACCAAAAACATTATTTTTACATTTTTGAAGAAGATCATGGAGAGTACCATATTTAAGATTGTCTTATTCATTCTTTCAGCTACACCATTCTATTGGGGATTATAAGGCACAATTGTTTTATGTTTGATCCCATGTTGGTGAAGATAGTTTTCAAATTCATTTGATGTGTATTCTTTTCCATTGTCAGTGCGAATAGACCCAATATGAGATTGTGCATCATTTTCAATCCATTTATGAAATTTCTTGAATGTTTGAAAAGCATTAGATTTGTTCTTCAATAAATAAACCCAACACATTCTATTGTAGTCATCAATAAATGTCATCATATATTTCTTTCCATTTGTGGACAGAACAGGCATTGGACCACATAAATATGAATGAATGATTTCAAGTTTTCTATGTGCTCTTGAATGTGAATCATGAAAATACTATTTGCTATGCTTTCCTAGAATGCAAGCATCACATTGCTTAAACTTCCAAGGAATTGTAGGCAAACCAGCATCACCATTTTTCTTCAACAAGCAGAGGCTGTCGTAGTTCAAATGTCCAAATCTAGCATGCCATAATAAACTTGATGGAAGTGTACCTTCTTCACAATTAGAATTGTATGAGAAATGTTATGCACGAGTAGAGGTACCTTGCAGCTTGAGAAGGCTTTCTTCATCTATTCCCCTCATGAAAAGTGAATGGTCAGATGCTTTTCTCACCTCAAGCTTGCCATCAAACATATGAATGGAGTGAACTTGTTGGCAGATGTGGACCGAGGACAACAAATTTCTCTTGAGCTGTGGGAGATAGAGAACATGATGCAAAAGAAAGTCTGTAAGACCAGGCAATTTAAGCCTAATTGTGCCAAGCCCTGATGGCTTGATTTTTGATTGGTCTTCAAAGTATACTGCTCCATAAAAATTGTCAGTAAATTCTTCAAAAAAATCTTTTCTATGAGTCATATGGAAATTTTCTCCTGAATGAAGCAACCAACCATTTTTACAAGATGCAAGTGAAGCATTAAATAAATCTTCAGTTACTCCAATACTACATTGTGCCACAACATAGTTAGCATATTCAGGTGCTTTACCTTTGTCTGTGTCATTAGTTTTACCTTTTTGTTGGGTTCTTTGCTGCTCAATTTTGTCCCATGATAACTTGCATGTAGAGGCATCATGTGATCCATTTCTTTTGCAGTGTATGCAGTGCAAATCTGCATTTTCTTCTTGAGAGTGTCTGCCCCCCCGCCTCTAAAATATCTTCCTCTTCCTCTTTGAACACCTGTTCCTTTGGAAGAATCTTGAGCAGGATTTTTTTCTTTATCAACAAGGCACACAGTCTGTTCAGAAGATTCAGAGGCTGTCTTCTTTCCAAAAGCTTTCTCTCTTTTAGTAACTTTTTTCACAAGAGAGTCAAAGGTAATATCTTTGAGATTTCCATTTGCTTGCAATGACTGAAGGTAATTGGAGTAATTAGGATAAAGTGCCTTGAGAAAGGTGATAAGAGGAATATCCAATTCAACCTTAGTGGATTTGATATCATGCATTATAGATTTTACTTCGGATGTAAGAGCAAGAGGATCATTATTTTGTAATTCAAGAGTGAAGAGTTTAATCATGAGTTGAACAACTTCAAGTGTAGAATGTGAGTCATAGAGTTCTTTGAGCTTTTGAAAGGTTTCAAAAGCAGTTGAAAATGGTGAAATATGGTGACTCAACACTTCATTTATAGATGCTCTGATTAATGCATAAGCTTTGTTGTTCTTATTTTCCCAAATGGCGAGCTCTTTGTCTGAGTTAGGTTGTTTTGGCTCTTTGTCTTCATCTCCAATGCACACTCCTTTCCACAAATCATTGAAAATGAGCGTGTGTTTTATCATCTGGGATCATTCAGGATAGTTCTCCTTGCAAGTGACAACTATTCCCACCATGGATATGATTGAATGCATACTGTAAAAAAAAAACTTTTTCCTAATATAATTGAGCCTAAATATATTGAGGAGCAACTCCAATCCACAAAAAGACTGTATAGCACATTCAACACTTCATGCCATAGTGCTTTGACACACGTCCTTGTTTTAGAAAACTCTATTCAACACATGGAATTCAAAGATTTTTATATGCCAAAAAAAAACTTCAATGCATACACAAGTGGGGTAATGTATGGTGAGTGTAAATACAATGACTGGGGCAGCGTATGATACCGGTGTACACAAACTTCATAAAAGGAATTAACACAGAGGAACTTACCAGCGCATAAAATTTACAGCCAGCTATAGTTGAACATGGTCATCGCCTATGGATTTCAACACCCAAAGCCAACACTCAAATTGACCATATCACCACCACATTATCTTATTTCAAAGTTGCTTCTTTCAATGCATATGTACATAGAACACATGAATACAGAATATTGCAAAGAATTGTGAGTTACATAGCAGAAATACTAGTTTTGGAAACTTGACTCTGTTTTTCAAATTTACGCATCATACAATAGCATATAAGTAGCCATCCATATGCACAATAGACTCTAGCTCACACTATTCATGGCATGGCATTCACATTTGATGCTCAAATTCGAAGAGAGCTATTCTTCGATGCTACACCAGAAGTTATACAGTCGTTATTACCAACAGACTGTTGTAACAATCAGACTTCAATGCCGGATATGCACCAAATGTATACCACAACACTTTTATAACAACCTTACAAACACTTCAATGCCAGCGTGCAAGAAACTAGACTGTTTCGGCAACCAGTGTTTAATGTAATACAAGAACTATGTATTAACGTATACGGTGACTTATAACACACAGCGTAAATATAAGAATTGCATAAACAAACATATCACACAGTGTTGTTCCTCGTTCCTGCGTGGATGCACCAGATAGTTTGTTCCCTGGATGCGCACCAGACCTCCATGAGTTCCACAGATTAGAGAAACATAAAATTAAACTCCACACTTACAACACCATTATTACTTCTACACATCAAATAAATGAACAATATCAGTTTCCAATCTCACATTGGAGAAATCCTTCCAATGATGACGGCAAAGAGACCAGAGAGCACAGAAAGGACAATTATGCATGGCCTTGGAAGTGGAGAGGGCACAAATAATGTCAGACTCTGGAGAGGGTAGTAGACAGACTCCACAGGGGGTAGTGGATAGACTTCAAGAAACTGATAGAAGGGAGTTACAAGACTATGCCAAAAATGGAACTGGCTTTGATACCATGTCAAGACAAGTAGTAACTCCACAAATTAATTCATATTTTATTCCTTCAGGTTGGTATTTATTATATACATGAAGGAGAGACTATTCGCTTCATCTCCTAATTACTGTTCATATTTCTTATTATTTATCTACATTAATTACATTCACCCAATCTTGATGATTAGGTGTCAACAAAAGTGAAACTCCTTCGAGGGACTGCTTCAGAACTTTCTCCATAAGATTTTCCATAGCCAAGAACCAAATACTTAGGCCTTTCCTCAACCATTATTGGCTCAAGAATGCCTTGTGCATGTTTGCCCAATCCTTTTCCTTCATAGCCCATTTTTGAAATCAACTTGGACCCTATGCCTCTTCTATGTTTTTCAAAAGAACCAACATAAACATTCTTTGAGGTAATTGAAGACAAACTAGGATTGTTTAACTCTTCTTCAAACTGATTCTTGACTAAGGCTTCTTTGGCAAAAATGAGTTGTGTCTCCATCTCATGCATCTTTTCTAGGTTCATATTTACAATATGATGTTGGCTCTCCATTTCATGCAACTTGTCAAAAAGCAACTTCTTCTCTTCCTTCATGGATTTCAATTGTTGTCAAAGTTTTGTGCTCTTCTTTCGATATTCATACATTTTTTTCACCAAATATTTTGAAAACTCACTTGTAGAAGTTGTCATTATCAAAAATGAACAAAAGAACTTCAAAAAAATTCACAAATCTTTGAAAGAACTAATGGATATAGAGTCAAACTCTTATTCAAGTAGCCTTTTGCAAACAAATCCTCTTCAGCTTCAAGGGTTTCCATGAGGTTCTTTGGCTAAGGAGAATGCTTCAACTTTTCTTCCTTCTTGTCCTCTCCTAGACTTAGCCATCAATAGCTTTCCCTTCACCTTTGTAAACTCAAACAGCAATCAGTTTACAAATAGTCAAACAGTCAAATCCTTTATATTGTTTAAACACCTTTCAAGTCAAACAAGCAACCTATTGCTCTATCAATCAAGCAACTTTATCTGATAATCAAGCAACTTGTTCTGTCAATCAAGCAACTTGTTCTGTCAATCAAGCAACCTAATCTGATACCACCGGTTCTGAAATGGGGGTTTGATAACTTGTCATGCTTACAAGAGCCTCCCACTCAGTTAAACAATTAAATGATTTAGCTTATATATGACATTTGCAGAATTAAATACTTGAAACAGGTGTGTGTTTTCTTTTAACTATTTAAGTTCTTTAATTCCATTTGTTTCTACTGATATTAAACACATATAACAGTCATATAATGCAGCAAATAAAAAACAACACATAATAGCGAATTTAA
Source organism: Pinus taeda (assembly GCA_000404065.3). Classification (NCBI taxonomy): domain Eukaryota; kingdom Viridiplantae; phylum Streptophyta; class Pinopsida; order Pinales; family Pinaceae; genus Pinus; species Pinus taeda. The sequence goes on from APFE030645626.1 coordinate 72,490, forward strand.
TCTAGGAGTTCACCCAAATATCGTGGGTTATGTCTCCTTGAGCTTTTGTCATATTGACTTGGTTCTTTGGGATTATGGAAAAGTTTCTTTTACAAGTTCCACACTTAACTCCAAAGGTTACTAAACTAAACCAATGGGCTTAGAACATCATCTATATCCTTGTCATGGTTGTCATCACTCTGCAAACATATCTAAGCTCCCTTAGAGGTGATTCCTTCAATCAGTGCTCTGAGCTACCCTGAGGTTCTTGATGGCACTAACTCCTTCAGAATTCTTTAACTGTCACTGAAAATTCATCTCCTGTCTCTAGCACATATCAGACACTAAGAATAGACTAATCATTTTCTCAAAATGAGCACTGCATCCCCAAACTAGGCTTTCCTCCATGGTTGACACTGGGCTACCTTAAACTTCCCTGTAGCATATCGGCCTTTAGAAGTCTCCAAATGCTTATGAAAATCCATGAAATGGATTTATAAGGCTCATTATAGTCATGAATGGTTGTTGGTTTGCTGAGAACGAGTATTGGTAACTCCTACAACTGCCTCCAACTCCTGGTGGCCCCGAGCTCCAAAATCTCCCTGGATGAAAATCTCCATGAAGACGAATTTTTCAGCTTCTTTGGACCATTCCATTAGCTTTAGCAAGATCTAATTAGCCTACCTAGCCTTTTTTTTCACTCTATCTAGTGAACTACACTTAACCCTAGTTTAATATAACATTTCTGCCTAAGTTTAGTTGCTCTGCATGGCTAACCGTCGAAGGTGACTATTAGAATAACTATTGGGCATGCATATCTTGGCAATATAATCTTGGCAGTTAAGTATAAGGCTGGTGTTTGTATTAATCAGCAACCTTATAGGACTGTTTACTTAGTGGAATCTCCACCATCGATCAATCCTGCTCGATCCTTCTTTGACTTTCCCTTTTATCAAGTGATTCATTTTGTGCCATTGATCTCACTTCTCCAGATCCAACAAATATCGCATCGTCTGCTCGCCAACTAGCCCAAGTGATCTCCACCATTGATCTATCCCATCCGATCCAATGGTTATTGCTCAATCTCGTGCGAAATCTTGCTCAATCGATATTAGATTGAGAGTGCGCAATAAAAGTGGTTTTCCCGTGCTACATGTCAACTACTAAGGTTAATCGCGTAGAATTCGGAAATAGTGGTTCCCACATTTAGGGCATGTGAGAAATGATTTACCAATTTCCAAATACTGCCCACGTGCTTAATTCACACTTTTAAGAAAGGCACTTAAGGAAAGGTTTAGCACTTAAACCAAATTAATCTTGGTCAAATGTCCATAATTTGTAGTTTACTTTAATTTTTCAAATTATGATAACTCCTTCATAAGGTTTCCGTTTTTTGAACCATTCATGGCACCAGAATCAGGAAGACGAGGTCTATCCAGTTGCTCAAGTTCAAGACTCTTTCGAACACTTTGGAATTTGAGCTATCTTTAAGGTCTTGGATCAATATTTGATCAAGGAACATGATAAATATTTGTTTGTTTACCACATGATACGGCATGACTTGAAAGTTGATAGAGTTATGGCCCTGCATGCCCGTTTCTCATTTATCATATTATATCTAATTAAAAATAATTATTGAATACACCAAATATACAATAATAATCAGGGAAAATTGTTCCATTGTATTATAGAGGTTGCATGATAACCATAAAAAAAAAAGAAATGAATTGAATACATGAAAAAATTATTTAGATGGATCCATCTACAATTGTTGGATGTCATAGCACGTGCAGTACATCACACAATCCGAAGGAAAGGAAAGAACTTACTTTCTCACTTGGATCTGTTTAACAGATATGAAGATATTGGGATGTTAAAAAAAGACAATATATTTCATATGATATATCTTTCATGTTCCAAAAGAAGATAGAGTAGGTCATGTATTAGAAAAAAAATAATAGATTATAGAATAGGTAGTGATAAATCATAGTTTTGATACTAGACACTCGTCAATGAACAGGGAGTAAAGACATCCATTTTAATTTCAAGTTTTTGTATTGCCACAAAAAAAAGAAGATAAACATAACACTTGGTCATTTTCAAATTGTAATAGGAGCCATGATAACATCATTTTAGGGGTGGCCCTATTGGAAAGAGTATGGGAAATAAAGAGCCTATGGTTTGGTGAAACACCCTTCATCTTTCATCTACATTGTTTCAGGCTTGAGTAAGGGAGATTTCAACACAAGAAATTGAGAAAGGGTGATTTCAGGAGGGGGATTTGAGTAATGGTGGTTTAACAAAAGAGGATTCAGATTATAAGGCTACCATGACCATCCTTATTGTTTTGCGGTGTTTTGGGCAGCGAAAACTATAGTTTTTTATTAGTTTGTGGTGTTTTTGGGTAGCTACAATTGTCCTTGAGTTTTGATTTTTCAAATATAATTTTCCTAGTTTCCTAATTTGTGAGGGTGAAGTTTCCAGCATGTTTCCATTTTGAATACCTATTTATGATTAATTTAAATGATGTTAATGTTATTCTTTGATGGTTTTTATGTTTACAAGAGAAATATATGTATTTATAACATTGAATATATCCTAGCCTTGTATAGCTAAAGGAATTATCCTTGTATAAAGTGACCCACCACCATCTGTGTTGGATCACTCGACCAAACTTCTACTTCCCATCACTTAATACGGTTTCCAACTGTACCTAAAAATATACCACCTAGCTATGTTATGCAACTATTTGTTCCGATATACTATGAAAGTGAAACCTCGAATTCTCAAGGCTCTCTACGAAAAAACCAAAGTAGTTTACCCAACTACCCTCCCAACACATAATAAGTGTATGCATTTATTTAGGGTTTAAAACCTACTCGAGTCATCAACATGCCTCCCTCGATCTTCCATAAGGATCTCCCATAGTAGACCCTATGTTTCATCTCCCTCATAAACCCTCATTTCCATCTTATAAGACCCCCATGTTGATGTTATCTAATGTATCCTTAATCTCAGCCTGTGTAGTCATGACTGTACTATCTATAAGCACCTAAACTCCAACCTTACGATATTGTTTTGGGGTTGTTGGCTAGTATCAATCTTCAGGGCAAGCTTTGACACGAACCAATTTTCATATGGTGGGAGAATTAGTCAATAGTAACTGTCTCAAGAGGTCTATTGTAAGGTAACACATGTATACTAAGATATTTGGTCATAATATATATGAGTATACCCTTATCTATGTTGTTTATCACTTTATTCATAGATCTTAACTCGTGATACTCTAACTACCCTTATTAGATTTCTGTTGGGTTGTGTTATATTCTTTCCACATAGTTAAGAGGGGGTTTGAGGGGTAACCGTAACCCCACTTTATGGGGTCCGGGGTAGCGCCCTGGAAAATTTTGGTTTTGGACCCTATGTTAGGTTGGGCGGATCCACCTATGGTTTTGTGCATGATTTTCACACATGTTT
>APFE030645636.1:0-50606 GCA_000404065.3 Pinus taeda
TTTTCTCGGTCTTCATGTCTTGCAATCCAAGGAGGGTATTTCCCTTTCCTAGTCCAAGTATGCTTGTGATATTCTTCATCATTTTCACATGGAAGATTGTAAGCCAGCTCTTCTCCCTTTCAGTCTGGAGTCAAACTTTCAGTCTCTTGTACTTCTCCTGAAGTTGATGCTACCTTATACCGTCAACTTGTAGGAAAACTCTTGTATTTAACCCATACTCCTCCTGACCTTTCCTTTGTTGTTGGCCTTGTTGCTCGTTTTATGCAAAACCCCCGTGAAAGTCATTGGAAAGCAGCTAAAAGAATACTTCGTTATGTTCGAGGTACAATACAGTTTGGGATTCATTACAGTGCCAAAGCAGCTCCTCTGTTAGTTGGTTTCACTGATTCTGATTGGGCTGGTGACCCTGATGATCGGAATCTACTGCCGGTTATGTGTTCACTCTTGGTTCAGGACCTATTACATGGGCTTGCAAGAAACAAGGTGCTATTTCTCTTTCTTCAGCAGAAGCAGAGTATCGTGGTGCTGGAGAAGCTAGTAAGGAAGCCTTGTGGCTTCGTCAGATCCTATCAGAGTTTGGCTTTCAGCAGCAGCATCCGACTACACTTTGGTGTGATAATCAAAGTGCCATTCAACTATGCAAAGATCTAGTTCAACATCAGCGTAGCAAACACATTGAACTACACATGCACTTCATCAGAAAGCTCATTCATGACCATGTTCTTGAAGTGCAATATTGTTCAACAGATGATCAAGTTGCAGACATCTTTACAAAGGCTCTCACAGAGGCGAAGTTTACTAAACTTCCATTTATGGTTGGAGTTCAGGAAGTTGTCACTAAGGGGGGATAGGCTCTAGTGCCTCCTTCCTTCTCCTATTGTGTCATATTTGTAAATCCTTCAATCCTATCCCAAGTTGTTCTTAAGGGGGGATGTTAGGATATTCCGACACATAGGAAATAGTTAAGTTCAACTTGGTCTAGTATAGAGTTAGGTATAGAGTTAGGTAAAGTGTGTTTCTTTACCATTATACATTTTGTAACTTACAATCCGACGGTCACGATATGTAGTGATCCGACGGTTCATTCTCTCCTCGGTATTACCGACACTTGATCCGTGGCTTGACACCCGATTGGTCCATGAATTCTATTTAAAAGCGCATGGAGGGTCATTTGTAGGTTAACCGTGCATGAGAGAAGCTTATGTAAATTTTCATTCTTTTATTAATAAATTGCCTGTAGTAGGCACGTTGGCGCAGGCCGTGGACTGTTTCCCTCTCTGAGGGTTTTAACCACGTCAAAATACTGGTGTATTGATCTGTGATCTGTTTGTGAGCGGTGTCCTTTTGGTGTTCTGTCTGAGGAACTTACCCTGTAAATTCCTTCATGGTGTTCTACACATTTCTGCATTGATAAGTGATGCAGGTGTAAAAACAATGTTTAAGAAAGATAGATACAAGATGGTTCAAGAAGTACTCGTATTGATGCAGGGAGTTTAGATTGGAACTCTATACAAGCTTATGGGTAGAACTATTATTAATGGGTGCAACAGTTCTGTGGCCCCTAAAAGTGGAGTAGAAAATCTAGTTGCCTTTGGAGAAAAGACTATGTTGCGGCATCAAAGACTTGGACATATTAGAGATAAGGGCCTTCGAATACTGCATGGTAATGGTATTGTAGAAGGTATGTCTAATTTATCTTTGGATTTCAATTTTTGAATATTGTGTATATGGGAAGCATAATCGGGTGATATTCCCCTCTGGCGCTAAGAGGTCGAAAGGGATATTAGAGCTTGTGCACAATTGTGTGCTTGGACCTGTGTCGGTTCCACCACTAGGTAAGTCTACATACTATGTCTCATTTACAGATGATTTCTCGAGAAATACATGGATGTGTTTCCTCAGAAGAAATCTGAAGTTTTTGACAAGTTTAAGGAATTTAAGGCTTTGGTGGAAAATTAGACACAAAAGAAGATCAAGGTGTTGAGGATAGATAATGGTGGAGAGTTTTGCAAGAAGGAATTTGAAGAGTTTTGTAAGAAGTGTGATACAACACGACAAAAAACTACTCAATACACACCTAAACAAAATGGAGTTACATAAAGAATGAATAGGGTGTTGATGGAAAAGGAAAGAAGCATGCTTAATGGTGCTAGGTTAGGACATGAATTATAGGAGATGATCCGAATGGAAATTGGCATCCACCCATGGTATTCATTGACCCATGGTATTTATCCACTCATGGAATATACCCATGGTATTGTAAGTGGCATCCACCCATGGTATTCATTCACCCATGATATTTACCCATGGTATTATAAGTGAGATCCACCCATGGTATTTAATCACCCATGGTATCTACCCATCCATGGAATTTACCTGTGGTATTATAACTAAAAAAAGACTACAAGTAACAAGTTGCATTTTATGAAAGGACATATTGTCCACCACAATGTAGGTTTGACAATTATTCTCTATTTTAATAAAAAGTTTCTTGGTGGTTTTGTTTAATGTGTGTTCTCCTATTTTCTTCTAACATTTCATTTTTTCAGATCTTAGGGGCCTGCCCCCCGCCCCCCCAAGATCCATTTCAATTTTTTAGATATTGGGGGCTTGCCCCCAAGATCTGGATCAGTGTATCAGATTCAAGTTACAACTCAATGGGAATGAGGGATTGACGCATATTTCAGTTTCAAATTTTTATATCAATTTTAATAAAACTTCATGTATGTGCTACGACCTCCACAAAGCACTTTCTTGGGAAAATCGAGAAGTTTTTTTTTTTCATTCTTTTGCAGGAAGTTTTTGGGTGGCGAGTTTGCAAATCATATCTGAAACTTTTGGTGAAAATTTTACAGAAAGAAATATCATATTAGGATTTCTTATGAAAAAATACCCAAAAAAAAATCATCTGAATCAGAGTCTGGATGAGGGAGATATCGATGATTTAAAATGAGATGTGTTGCAGAAATTTTTCTAAAGACAATTTGTGGATGATGGATTTCCTATCATTTTTTACAGATTTCGTGCATAATTTTGAAAAAATGATTTCATAATTGAGATCCTCTTGAAAAATCATCCAATTTCAAAAAAAAATTGGTCAAATCAAAGTTCGGATGAGGGAGATAACTCTGATCTAAAATCAACTATTTTTTTAGAACTTTTGGGATGATGGGATAGTTGCAACATGAATCTGAGTTTCCAGAGTGTCCAAATAGGGATATCAATCACATGGGAAGATGCCAAATGGTCATTCTATTTCCAAAAACAAGTTATAATAAATATGATGAGTTATATTGATTGATTTATGCCCATTTTAAATTAGATTTTATATTTGGAGCAACATTTGGAGCGGGTTCCCTTTGGAGACATGCCCTCCCACCCCGCTTTAGTAGGCACCTGTTTCACATTCATCAATTTCATCATAGTTGCATTCGACTTGGGTTCTTTGGAGACGTTCCCTCACACCCCAAGCTATGTAAGCAACTAATACTTCATCAACAATCAACATCAGGATTATGGGTCAACTACATAAAATCCTTGTCATCGAAGTCCATTTGTTAGGCCGCACATTGTTAGTATCACAGTTGGTCACAAACATTAAATGATATCTCTATCCTCGGATCTTTAAAGTCATGGTTATGGGTCATCGACAAATCCACACTTCATCGAAGTCCATTTTCTAGGCGCAGACTGTCAGTATCACATTTGGTCACAAGCATTACAGAGTATCTCTATCCTCAAATTTTCATTAATCACAGTTATGGGTTAACCACACAAAAATATTCTAGGAGGAATGCTCCAAATGGAAATTAGCATCCACCCATTGTATTCATCGACCCATGGTATTTATCCACTCATGAAATATGCCCATGGTATTGTAAGTGACATCCACCCATGGTATTCATCCACCCAAGGTATTTATCCACCCATGGAATTTACCCATGGTATTCTAAGTGGCATTTGCCCATGGTATTTGATCACCCATGGTATCTACCCACCCATGGAATTTACATGTAGTATTATAACTAAAAAAAGACTATAAGTAACAAGTCGCATTTTGTAAAAAGACGTTTTGTCCACCAAAATGTAGATTTTACAGTTATTCTCTATTTTAATAAAAAGTTTCTTGGTGGTTTGTTTTAATGTGTTTTCTCCTATTTTCTTCTGGAATTTCAATTTTCCAGATCTTGGGGGCCTCCCCCCTAAGATACAATTCAATTTTTTTTATTATCTTGGGGGCCTCCCCGCAAGATCCGAATCAACAGAGGTAGTGGATATTGTATGTTACCTATTTAACATATTACCTTCATCAACATTGGAGGATAAGAATGCACATGGGGTATGGGCTAGTAAGAAACCATGTCTCTCACATCTCAGGGTATTTGGTTGTGCTGCATATGTACATGTTCCAAAGGAGAAAATAACCAAGTTGGATAGAAACTATAAAAGGTGCATCTTTATTGGGTATAAGGATGGTTTAAAAGGTTATAAGCTTTGGAACCTAAAAACAAGGAAGGTTGTGTAGAACCGAGAGATGGTGTTTAGAGAGGTGAAAGGTGCTATTAAACAAGAATTCCTGCCAAAGAAAAAGGAACCCGAGAAGATAGAGTTTGAACTGAAGGATGAAGAATCACACTATATAGAAGATCAAGAATCAGAAGAGAAAGAGTCACATACTCCAGTTTGAGGAGATCAATTCGAGAGAGAAGGCAACCAAAGAGGTATAGTCCATTCGCCTTTTGTTAAAATTTTTCATTATATATCATTGATGATGATCCCAAAACTATTAGGGAGGTAGTGGATTTAGAGGATGACAAGCTTTGTAAAATGGCCATGGTTAAAGAAATGGAATCCTTCGAAAAAAATGAGGGTTGGGATCTATTGGAGTTGTAGGATGGAAGGAAACCCATTGGAAACAAATGGGTGTTTAAGAAGAAGATGAATGCAAAAGGAAAGGTGGAGAAATACAAAGCTTGGTTGGTAGCAAAATGTTATTCCCAGGTGCCAGGAATTGATTTTGGTGATATTGTTTCTCATTTTTCCAAGATAGCTTCTATTATATTACTTTTATATGTTGTTGTTGCTTTTGATTTTGAGGTGGAACAGATGGACGTGGTTCATGTAGATCTAGAAGAAGAGATCTACATGAAGCAACCGTAAGTATTTGCAGTGAAGGGTAGGAAAGGATTGGTATGCAAGTTAAAAAAGTATTTGTATGGGTTAAAGCATTCACCAATGATGTGTTAATTAATTTGATATATATATAATATAATATAAATATATATATATATTAAATATATCTAATATATATATATATATATATATATAGGGACTTGGATTCACAAGGAGAAAGCGAATCACTGTCGTAATTTTAAATTAATTGGTGACCATGTTATTTATTTGGTCTTGTATGTGGATGATATGTTGATGATTGGAAATGACAAAGAAATTATCCAGGATTTGAAGAGACAATTGTCCTCTAAATTTGACATGAAGGATATTGGTGCTGAAAGCTATATTTTGGACATGAAAATTAAACGAGATAAGGAAAAGAGGAAGCTCTGGTTAAACCACAGGAAGTATATCGAGACAATATTGTAGAGTTTTAATAAGCATGATGATAAATCGATGACAGTTTTTATTCCTGTAGGTGCAATTATCTGCTGAACAATGTCCCAAGGCACATGAAGAGGAAAATGACATTTCCCATGTTCCATAAGAAAGTGCAGTTGGTATTCCAATGCCTAATGTATGCAACGTTTTGTATTAGAGTAGACATTGCACATGCAGTGGGAGTATTGAGCAGTTTATGTAAAAACTAAGGAAGGAGCATTAGACAACAATGAAAATCACCAAGAAGGTCTAATGTCCTCTCAAGTAGCTGCAACAACACTTTTTAGCCCATGCTTTCATCAACCCTTCAAATGCTTATCAAATCATGAACATGAGGCATAGCTAGAGCACATCATAGAACCATGTTTATAACTAACATATAACCAAAATATTAATTATGACAAATCAAACATAAATCAACATAATAATAAGTACAAGTTCTCATAGATAACAATAGGAAAATAAATCTTATTAACATATGCAAAATTCAACCAAGTCAGGGACTTCCATGTACCACCCGACCATAGATCGGGCTTAAACAAATATTTATTTCAGCCAATCACCCCTCTGCCATATTCCAAGCATTAATGTGTGATCTCATGGGTTAAACCAAGACATAATCAACCAGGGACTCTAGAGGTTAAAACACCTCCACCCTCAAGCTACCGTGATCTCACCTAAACCAATCTTGAGATCACAAAATCAAACTAAGCTTGGATGCCTCATAATTTATTCACCATACCTTTAGGAATTTTCCTATCTGCACCCACCTCTTGAGGGCTTCCCAAAGAAAACCATCTCCACCCCAACCCTTGGGAATTTTTCTGAGACCACCTCACCCGATTCCAAAATCTTTGACAACCCAAAGCTCAATCAATAATGAATCCCATCACACCATGGCTATATAGGAAATGGAAAGGCAAGGATGAAAGAAATGTCAAACCAATAAAAACCGATGTTAATAACACAAAATGAGCCAAATAAACAAATGCATGCACCATGAATTCACACCTAATTTAGGAAATCACACATGCAACCTGTTATCTACAAAATCCTCCTACTAAAGTTGTTGGTCCAACCTCTTTTTGATTTCCTTCGCTTTACTTTTCCTTCATTTGATATTCTTTCTCCAAATCCAAGTGAATGCCAAAATTCTCCAATATTACTCAAGTGTGCAAGAGTGTATGCGAGAGAATGAAGGGAGAGAGCCAAACTGAATTGAAAAAAGTTGTGAATTGATCCTCTTATGCCTTTTTATTATTGATATCTCCTTTTTCTTCATTTTCCTTCATTTTTCCTCTAATTTCCTTAACATAAAAATTTGTGCCTCTTCACCTCCCTTTTCTCCTATTTTTCTTTATTCTCATAAATAAATTCCAATTATTGCCTTTTTTCCTTTTCCAATTTCCATAGCCATAATAAACCAAAAGTGATGCCCACTATAGTGCTTGCCCAACATTCAGCTTGGAATATGTGTCTTGTGACCTTGGTCTTATTATTTTTCCTTGATTATCCTTTATTACATGAAAATTTAATTTGGGGTTGTTACAAACCCCCCCCCCCCCCCACACACCTTAAGGGAACAATGTCCTCAGTGTTCTATGACACCTATGTCCAGCAAATCATTGAAAGTAAAACATACTAGCTATGGAGATTTATAACATAGCTCAATACAATATTTGCAATGACATCCCATTGAAAGAAAAACAAAACATACCGCTTATTGGAGATTTATAACACAACTCGTTGTGGTATTTACAACCATACATATATACATATACCAAAAACTCATTTGCTTGAACCAACAAATAATAAAGGATACAAATCCCGCATTTGATCAACCATATCCCATGTAACTTAGTGCTTTCACTGTACTTGAACTTTCTCTATTGATCGGTTATGGAGCATGAGTTGTTTCTGTTGCAATATGCATTGAGGTTCTGGCTGGAATTCTCCCTCTGGTTCCACTTGTAATACAGATTGGTCAATCACATGATCAACATTATACACATATCTTTTAATAAAAAAACATGGAAAACATCATGGAAGTTCATTGTTGGCAGCAATGCAAGTCTATAGGCCACTCGCCCAATCCTCTCAAGGATCTCAAAATGTCGACAATACTAATGTGCCAACTTGGCACATGATCCAATCCCTAAGGAGGTCCTCTTGGGCTTGATGCACAAGTACATATGATCCCTAACCTGAAAATCCTTGAATTCTCTATGTTTATTTGCATAACTCTGGCTCTTGTCCTATATTTCCTTCAAATTTCTTTTAATAACCTGCATTTCTTGTTCCATCCCAGACGACATATCCGATTCAATCAACACCCTATTCACTGTATCACTTTAGTTGATAGGAGTATTACAACTCTGCCCATAAAGAGCCTCAAATGGACTCATCCTCAAGGACTCCTGGTACCCATTGTTATATGAAAACTCAACCAATGGAAGATACTCCTCCCACTTCCTCTACTGATGCATGACATACATACTCAACATGTCCTCAAGAATCTTGTTGACCCTCTCTGTTTTCCCATCGTTCTGCGGATGATAAGTTGTGCTGAAATCCAACATTATGCCTAAAATTGTAAACAACTCCTTCCAAAACCTGAAAGTGAACTTGGCATTTCTATCTGATATAATCTTCTTGGGAACACCATGCAACTTCACAATCTCCCTCATGAAGATATGAGCTACCTCACTAGCTAAATTAGTATACCTAATTGCAATGAAGTGAGCTACCTTACATAACATGTCAACCACAAACATGATGAAATCATGTTGTCTCGATATCCTCATCAAACCTGTAATGAAGTACATGGAAATGACCTCCCATTTCCATTCTAGAATCAGAATTGGCTGTAACAAACTAGCTGGATGCTTACAATTTTCTTTCTCTTGCTAATAGTCCAAACACCTCGCAACAAACTCAATCGCCTTTTTATTCAAATTCAGCCAATGATAGAACTTCTTAATAAATGTCAATTTATTTTGATATCCTGAGTGACCTGAATACGACTTGACATGAAACTCCCTCAAGATATGCTTCTTGAGCTCACTGTTTTCTAACACATAAATATTATTCATGTATTTTACCAAGCCATTTGTTGTGAGATGATGCACCTCATCCTTATCACCTTCACCCTGTTGCTGTAACCTATGCCTCAGCTGTTGGTACCCATCATGATCCTACCCTGCCTGCAAAATCCACTCCTGCAAATATGTCCCATAAGAACTCATAGCTGAAATGTGATTTACCTGCACTCTCCTATTGAGAGCATTTGCAACCCGATTCTCCTTACCCTTGATGTATCTTATCTCAAATTTAAGCTCACTAGGAGTAGCCAACCATATAGCTTTCCTAAAATATAGATTTGGTTGGTCAAACAAGAACCTCAGTCTACTATGATCGCTCATCAGCATAAACCATTTGCCAAGAAGATAATGCCTCAACATCTTCAAGGTATGAATGATAACTGCCAACCCAAGATCATGAGTCACATAGTTTTGCTCGTGCTCATTCAAATTCCTTGACTCATAGCATACCACCTTTCCTTCCTACATCGGGACTCCACCAAGTCCTTTCTTACAAACATATGTACAAACTACAAACTCTTTATCTAGATCTGCAATCTTTAGGACTGGAGAATTTGTAAGAAAATGCTTCAACTACTTAAACTAGCTGCACATTCCTCTGTCCATTCAAAATTATTTCCTTTCCTAGGCAAAGATGTTATACGATAAGAAATCCATGAGAAGTTCTTGATGAAACTCCTATAATAACCTACTAGTCTCATAAATGATCTCACCTCATTCATAATCTTGGGAGTTGGCCACTCCATGATAACTCTGATGTTTTTTGGGTCCACTGCCATGCCTTCCTTGGAAACAACATGCCCCAAGTAATGAACTTCAGTTTGAAATAAACTGCACTTTCTAAGCTTGGGATACAATTGATGCTCTCTCAACAATCTTAACACTGCTGCCAGGTGCTTTGCATTCTCTTCCTCATTTTTAAAATATATCAATATATCATCAATGAATACTAATAAAAAATTGTCCAAATAATGACACAACACACTATTCATCAAGTACATGAAAGTAGCTAGAGCATTAGTAAGACCAAAGGAGCAAACAAAAACTCATAATTTCTATATCTGGTTTAGAATCTAGTATTTTAAATATCTTCTTCTTTGATGCACATTTGATGATATCTTGAGCTCTAGTCAATCTTTGAGAGCACTGTTGCTCCCTTCAGTTGATCAAATAAGTCATCAATTAGCGACAATGGATACATTTTCTTGAGAGTCAACTTGTTAAACTTCTGGTAATCAATGCACAACTTGATAGTATTTCTCTTCTTCTTTACAAACAATACTAGTGCACCCCAAGGCAATACACTTCGCCTTATGTATCCTTTATCAAACATTTCTTTAGGATGAAACTTCAATTCTACCTCTGGAGTTCTCATCCTATAAGGCACCTTTGATGTTGGTGCTGCTCCTTGTACCCACTCAATAGAAAAGTACACTTCTATATGAGGCACTAACTCTGAAATATTTTTTGGAAACATATCCTGAAACTACTTCAAAATAGGATACTACTTCAAGACTTCACCATCCTCAACATCCTTCCCCTTTTCATTGGAAATATGCAATGAAAATAATACACACCCTTTCCTGCAACTGTGCTTAGCTTGCATAGTTTTTACCATCCTCACTGATGTAGGATTCTTCTTTCCCTGCAAAATTATCTTCTCACCATCATCATCCAGGCACTCAATAGCCTTCTCATCACAATATACCTTGGCCTTGTGAGTAAAGAACCGGTCCAGGCTCAAAATCATATTGTATGATCCCACTGGAATCACATTTAGATGTGTTGATGTAGGCATACCATTTAGCTCTAATGCAAAAGCTCTCACCTAATGATGAACTCTTTTCTTGGTCCCTGTAGCCAATTGCACCAACCAAGACTCTGCATGCACTTATTTATTCAAACCACACTTATCCACCAGGCTAGGACTAACATAAATATAATTAGATCCAATATTAATCAAAATGGAAACAACTCGGTCACAAAGCTTACCTTCCATCTCAATGATGGATGCCTGATGATCCGCCCTCTTGTTATCAAGTGATACATAGATTTGAGGAATGCTTTGTCCAACATCCTCAACTCTATGTGCCTCCTAAGAACTATAGATCCAAGGCCTGCCACCCCGGTATAACAGACAGTCATTCTTGCAATGATATTTGCTACAAATCCAACACTGCAATAGTTCTTTTCCATTAGCTTTACTTTGTCTCTCTCCAGGCTAAGGTCCATGTCCTTTCTCATCTGCATTGAACTTCTTGTAAGGAGCCATTTTTGCTTTCTCAACTAGATCTTGAGGTATTCCCCGCTTCTTAGGCCATTTTCCCTTAACCTTGTCATTTCCTTTCTAGTCACGTTTAGTCTCAGACTCATGCTTCAACTGCTCATAACAATGCTTTAATTTCCCAGTGAAGTCCTCCAATGACTGAGGATCATCATACTCAATCTTATCCTTGAATGCTAATGGAAATACACTGATGAATTGTTGGATCTTTATCTTCTCATCCTTGAGGTAAGGCACATATCTCAACTACTCCAAAAATGTATTCATGTACTCTTCATTTGTCATATATCCCATCTTCAACTCATAGAATTCCTCAACCTTTCCATCATAGTATTTCTCAAACAAGTACTTATTTTTGAAGAGTCTTTTAAACTCATGCCAACTCAATTCTTCTACCTTGATTCCTTTGACACACTTCACATCTTCCCAACAAATATTTTCTTTCCCTTTGAGACTTAAAATAACTATCCTAGCTTTCATATTATTTGAATAATCATGCAATTCAAATAATTTCTTCAACGCAAGTATCCATTCTTCTACATCTTTCAGTTTCTTCATCTCTCCAACAAATGTGGGAGGCTTAGCTTTCTTGAAATCATCTGGAAAATACTTCTTTTCACTCCTCCTATAAGGATTATATCGGTGATGTAAATGATGTCCCTATGAAGTAGAACTAGAATATAACCCATAAGAAATACCTCTCCTGTCAAGTGTATCCAACTAGCTGCCACCTCTTATTGTGTCATCCTTTTCTAACATGTATCATGATCAATACCTACTACCATATGCCCCATTAGTCCTTTCCTCCTATCCATGATTGATTTGTGGTTGTCCCTATCTCTGTAAATCTAATAATATCTAAAGGATCACTGCACTAACCGCTACTTGCTTTTCCTAAGCTTTAGTAAATATTTCATGTGATTAAATTATACTGTCATTATCTTCATTGCAACTCTTGATCTCTTCAAGTAGAATTCTCTGTGTATTTGCTATAGTTTGGGAATACTCATCTCCTTGCTACTCAAATAATCTATAATGAGAGTCACATGAATTGTAATCTACCATTCTTCTTGTTATCTCTGATCTTCTTCTTCTTGCAAACATATCATGCAAGATAAACCAAATATATACATAATCAAAATCATACCTTATTGAAGTTCGGGGGAGGCTACACACCTGCACAAATCGATGAAAATTAGCGCGATATATATATTATATATATATATATATATATATATATAATATATATATATTATATATATATATATATATATATATATATATATAATATATATTATATTATATATATATATATATATATATATAATATATATATATATATATATATATATTATATATATGACACCGGCATATCAACCTATCAACATCATGCATGATAAATCAAAATGTAACACTGACTATATACATGACAACCATAGCCATTGCAATGCATGCATACAACTGAGATGCATGCATAACAATCTCATCTAGCCCATCCATTCCAAGTGTTTTAACCTGGAATCTCTTATACCACCCTATAATGCCTCCTCCCAACATTTATGCTCTTTTACAAGCTCCCAGGGTAAATGTGAGGCTAAGTTCTACTGTGACATTGCATGACCTCCAAGTTCCAATTAAGGAAGTTGGGGACTAGAAATTGAACACTTATTGGCATCCCACAGGGACTACAAATCACTCAGGAGTTGAACAACCACCCCAGGTGATCAATACCTAAGTTGGAACCCATTTTCACTGACCTAACACCCCAATCAGATGCACACTAAGGCAAGAGTGCGGTTATGTGGCCCCAACTGCATGCACTACCTTATGTCCATGCAATTATGACCTAAATCCTTTAGTTCAATGTCAGTAGTCCTGATATCTAAGCCACTTTTCCATAATAGCCTCCAGACCACTTCCCATAACTGCATGTAACTTTCCAAAATCATAATAAACATGACGACAATGCAAAACATTCAAACTTGAAGCCAAAACTTGACCTAGATTTCCTAGTACACATTAGACATTTCGTCAAACATATGAGTTACAGATGATGAATGCATATTTGATCTTAAATCTATGAAATTCATCCAAAAATCACCAAGAAGGTTTAATGCCATCTCAAGTAGTTTCAACAACACTTTTTTTCCCAGGCATTCATCAACCAGTAAAATACTTATCAAATCATGAACAAGAGCCATAATTGGAGCACATCATAGAACCATGCTTATAACCAACATATAACCAGAATATTAATCATGACAAATAAGCCATCAAATCAACATAATAAAATTTAAAATTGCTCATAGATAACAATATGAAAATAGATCTTATTAGCATATGAAAAATCCAACCAAGTCAAGGACTTCCATGTAACACCTAACCATGGATTGGGCTGAACCAAATATTTCTTTCATCCAATCACCCTCGTGCCATATTCCAAGCATAAATGTAGGATCTCATGGGCTAAACCAAGACATAATCAACTAGGAACTCTATATGTTAAACCACCTCCACCCTCATGCTACCGTGATCTCACTTAAACCAGCCCTGAGATCACAAAATCAAACCAAACTTGGATGCCTCATAATTTCTTCATGATAGCCTGAGGAATTTTCCAGTCTCCACCCTCCTGTCGAGGGCTTCTCGTAGAAAATCATCTCCACCCCCAACCCTTGGTAATTCTCCTCAAACTACCTCACCTAGTTCCAAAATATTCTAGCAATCCAAAGCTCAACCGAGAATGAATCCCATCACACCATGGATATCCAAGAAATGGCAAGGCAAGGTTGAAACCACTGTTAAACCAGGAAAAACCCATGCCAATGACAAAAAATGAACCAAATAAACAAATTCATGCACTATGAATTCACACATCAACTAGGAAATTACACATGCAACCTGTTATCTACAAAATCCTCCTACTGAAGTTTTTGATCCAACCTTTTCCTTGATTTCCTTTGCTTTCCTTTTCCTTCCTTTACTGTTCTTTCTCCAAATCCAAGTGAATGCCTAAATGCTCTAATATTACTCTAAGTACGAAAGAGTGTATGAGAGAGAATGAAAGGAGAGAGCCAAACTAAACTTACAAAAGTTGTGAATTTATCCTCTGATACCTTTTTATTATTGATGTCTCATTTTTCTTCATTTTCCTTCATTTTTCCTCTATTTTTCTTAGCATGCAAATCTATGTCTCTTCACCTCCCTTTTCTCCTATTTTCTGTTAGAGAATTATATATTAGAGAGTAATGGAACACATAAAATATTGCAGAAATATAAACATAGAAAACACATAAAACAAGAGAGACACAAATATACGTGGTTCACCCAGTTTGGGCTACATCCACAGAGAAACATCCGGTCCTTCTTTTTATATTATCCAACAAACTGAAGAGATAAAACCTACAGAAGATCCGTTGTAACTCCCTCTTCGCTCTCAATCTCCTCTCTCTTCCTCACTCTAGGGCAAAAACCCTAAATTAAACATAACTTCTACCATCAGATCTTCGCCTAATGAAGGGCCTAGATTGACTACGAAATTACAACATTTTACAAGGCAATTTTACATCTATTCTTAGCTTCGGGGGCGCTTCCCCCGATCCCCCCGCTAGGGGGCGTGGGCTCCCAAAGCTCACAGCCCCCCCCTTGTAGTGAATATTTTACGGGTGGTGTTGCCGGCCCATTACGAACTGGGGTCCAATGCAGTGATACCTTTGAACATAGAAGATAATCAGGTTCCACACCCAACAATCTCCCACTTGGAGACTGATTATAGCAACTCCACCGCTGCTTCATTTGCTGGACAATGACTCCACTTTGGACCTAGCTATTTCTCATCTTCTTCATCATACTTGAAGACCAGTTGAAACTAAGCAGATTCTCAGTTTCTCCATGGTTACGACTTTTGTTAACATATCTGCAGGATTCTAGCTAGTGTGTATCTTTTCCAGCTTCAACTGTCCATCTTCCAACGTTGACCATATGAAATGGCACTTGAGTTGTATAAGTTTAGTCTTGGAATGAAATGCATAGTTCTTTGCAAGATGTATGGCACTCTGGCTGTCACTATATAACTTGCCCAACTCCTACTTCTTACCCAATTCATCCAGAAACCTTTGTAACCAAATCATTTCTTTACTAGCCTCTATAGTAGCAACATACTCTGCTTCTATTGTTGAGAGTGCAACAACACTTTGCAATTTTGAGACCCAACTAATAGCTGTTACACCTATAGTAAACACATACCCTGTTGTGCTTCTCCTGTTATCTCTATCATCTGCCATATCTGCATCAACATATTCCTGTAGAGCAATGTTTGAACCACCAAAGCATAATGCTTGATTTTGGGTACCTCCCAAATACCTGAGAATCCACTTCACCGCCATCCAATTTTCTTTTCCTGGATTGGTCATGTACTTGCTTACAACTCCCATTTCATGTGCAATATCAGGCCTTGTGCAGACCATTGCATACATTAAGCTTCCAACTGTTGATGCATATGGAACTTCAGACATATGAGCCATTTCTTCCTGAGCCTTGGGACACTCCTTAATTTGAAATGGCTAGCCAAAGGTATACTAACTAGTTTTGCATTTTGCATATTAAACCTTTTTAACACCTTTTCTATGTACTCACTTTGAGGAAATGTTAATTTGCGATTCTTCCTATCTCTAGTTATTCTCAATACCAAGGATTTGTTTTGCAACACCCAAATTCTTCATTGCAAATGAGTTTGTAAATTGAGCACATTTATTTCTTGCATGTTAGAACCTGCAACAAGCATGTCATCTACATACAATAAAAATATAATATAATTTCCATCATTTTTCCTTTTGAGATAAACACAATGATCAGAGTGACATCTAGTATAACCTTGTTCAGACATAAACCTGCCAAATTTTAGATATCACTACCTTGGAGCCTATTTTAAGCCATACAAGCTTTTCTTCAACTTGCACACTAGTTTCTCCTTCCCTTTTACCTCATATCCTTGTGGTTGTTACATATATATCTCTTCCTCCAAATTCCCATGGAGAACGACTGTCTTTACATCTAACTACTCAAGATGAAAATTTTTAGCTGCTACTAGACTTAAAATAGTTCTGATTGAAGTCATTTTAACAACAGGAGAAAATATCTCTTCAAAGTCTATACCCTCTTTCTATGCAAACCCTTTCACCACAAGTTTAGCTTTATACCTTTTTCTACCTCCATCTTCTTCCTTCAACTTGTAAACCCATTTATTTTGCAATGTTGTTTTACCTGCAGGCAACCTGACTAAGTCCCAAGTATGGTTATGTGCTAAGGAGTCCATATTTTCTTTCATGGCTTGCTCCCACTTCTTCCTGGTTTCTACTTGCATTGCTTCTTCATAACATTCTGGCTCACCAGAATTAGTCAACAATACATAATATAATGAAGGAGAGTATCGTTAAGGGGGTCTACTTATCCTGCTAGGTCTTCTAACACCACTTTCAGGTGTTTGAGGTGCTTGCTGCTGTTGTGGTTGTTGATCATTATGATTTTCAAGCACCATCACTTTTCCTGTGATCTCGTCAAGCACTATGTATTCTTTGTTTTCTTTTTCCTGTTTCTTTTCCTGCAGCTGATCCTTATACAAAATCTTTTCATTGAATATGACATCTATGCTCCCAATGATTTTATGTTTTTCATAATCATAAAAGTGATAACAAAAATCATTAACACCATATCCAATAAAGGTACACTTCTTTGATTTTGCCTCAAGCTTTGTTCTATTTTCTTTATTAATGTGGACAAAGGCTTCACAACCAAAAGTCTTTAAAAAAGAGTAGTTTACCTTTTTAATTGTCCATGCCTCTTCTGGAATACCACCATCCAAGGAACTTCAAGGCACTTTGTTTATTAGATAAACAACAATATCTACAACATCTGCCCAAAATTGTAAAGGCAATCATGCATGCAACTTCATGCACCTTCTCCATGATTGCCCTGTTCCCTGCGAATTCCATTCTCTGAACAATACCTATCAAACTCTTTGCTGCAATATTCACCTCCATTGTCTAATCTGAGACACTTCAACCCTTTTCCTGTCTCATTTTCAACCAAAGCTTTCAATTTCTTGAAAGTATCAAATACATCATATTTATTTCGAATACAACAAATCTAGGTTTTTCTGGTTGAATCAATAAAAGTAACATAATAATGAGAGCCACCAATTGATGATACCTGAGTAGGTCCCCATACATCTGTATGCACAATCTCTAATTTTTCGCTCTTCTTTTCTTTCCCAACTCTAAGGAATTTGACTTTCTTTTGTTTTCCATAAACACAATTCTAAAAGAATTTTAAATCAACATGTTTCAAACCTGGCAACAAATTTCTTGAGTGAAGAATCTGCATCACCTTCTCACTCATGTGCCTGAGCCTATGATGCCACAATGTTGTATCTTCTCCTGTAGAGGTTAAAGCATTAACAAAATTAGAAATACCATTGCATAAATACAATGTACCAACCTTTCCTCCTTTCGCTATTATTAGGGATTCTTTAGTGACCTTCCAAGTTTTATCTGTGAAAGTAGTTACACAACCTTCACCTCCCAACTGCCGTATTGAAATTAGATTTTTCTTCAGATATGGAACATGCCTTACCTCCTTCAATAGCCACTAATTTCCATTTTTCTTTTTTATGAAAATTGTACCCATTCCAATGATTTTACAGGGTTTATCATCACCCAATCGAACCTGTCCAAAATCTCCTTGAACATAATCATAAAAATGTTTCCTATCAGGTGTGGCATGGAATGAGGTCCCTGAATCTACCACCCAGGCATCAATAATATTTTCTAATGAAAGAATCAAAGCATCTTGCAACACATCACCTGTTACATTCGCTTCATGATTATTTTCTTGTTGCGCTTCTCCTTGTTTTCCCTTTCAAGACTTGCAGTCTTTCTTCAGGTGTCCTTTCTTCTCGAATTTCAGCACACTATCCCCAATCTGGACATGGATCTACCTTTTCTTGACTTACTATGATATCTAGGGCTCTTTTATCTTTCCATTTTTCTTCCCTAGTCTCTACAGTCAAAGCATTACCTGATGTCTCGCCGGAGCTTTTCAGTTGCATTTGACTAAGGATTGCACTAATAAGATCATCAAACTTTAAAGTACTTAATCTAGAGACAGAGTTACCAATGGCCATAACTAAACCATTCTAACTTTCTGGCAATGAGAATAGAAATAACAGAGCCTGAACTTCATCATCAAAAGTTACCCCTACAGAACTTAACTGACTGGTAACTATATTAAACTCATTTAAATGATCAGCAACAGATCCACCTTTTGACATCTTCATATTAAATAAACAGTTCATAAGAAATACCTTATTTGAGGCCGAGGGTTTTTTATATAGTTTGGCCAATGTTGACATTAAGCCCTTTATTGTCGTTTCCTTTGAAGTATTAAACGCTACTGACGCTACTAGGCATAACCGTATTGTTCCAAGTGTTTTTCTATCAAGAATATCCCATTCAGTGTCTGTCATACTCATCGGTTTCTTTGTCTTTCCGCTCAATGGTGGTACAGATCTCTATGGTACAAATAATATTCCATCTGCATATTCCACAACTGGTAGTTTTGGCCGTCAAATTTTTCGACCCTAAAGCTACCATCTTCTGCCATTGCTCCCACTCGAACAAGGAACCCTTCTCTCTTGTGAGTTTATCAACCAAAAAGACCTTCGGCTCTGATACCAGTTGTTAGAGAATTATATATTACAGAGCAATGAACACATAAAATATCGCAGAAATATAAACACAGAAAATGCATAAAACAAGAGAGACACAGATATACGTGGTTCACCCAGTTTGGGCTATGTCCACGGGGAAACAACCAGTCTTTCTTTTTATATTATCCAACAAACTAAAGAGATACAACCTACAACAGATCCACTGTAACTCCCTCTTCGCTCTCAATATCCTCTCTCTTCCTCACTCAGAATACAGATCTACATAAATGCAATACCATTTCCTCATACATAGTTAGGGGTTACCTTCTAGGGCAAAAAACCCTAAATTAAACATAACTTCTATCGTCAGATCTCCTCCTAATGAAGGGCCCAAATTCACTACGAAATTGCAACATTTTACAAGGCAATTTTACATCTATTCTTAGCTTCAGGGGCGCTACCCCCGATCCCCCCGCTAGGGGAGGGCTCCCAAACGTCGCAGTCGCCCCCCCCAGATCCCCCCCTACAGCGAATACTTTATGGGCGGCATTGCCACTCCATTACGAAATGAGGTCCAATGCAGTGATACCTTTGAATACAGAAGATAATCAGGCTCCACACCCAACATTTTCCTTTATCCTCATAAATAAATTCCAATTATTTCCTCTTTGCCTTTGCCAATTTCCATAGCCCTAAACCAAAAGTTATTCCCACTATAGTGCTTGCCCCACATGCATCTTGGAATACATGTCTCATGAACTTGGTCTTATTATTTTGCCTTTATTATCCTTTACTACATGAAACTTTAATCCTAGGTTGTTAAATGAGAGAATGTTGGGTATGTGTTATATTCTTTCCACGACTAGAATAAAGAGATGTTACATTGCATCAGGCGCAGTGCAAAGGGGGGGGGGGGGGGGGGCGGGGGTGCAACAACCCCCTTGTTGGAGGGCGGTAGGCCCTTGCACAGGGCCTGTGTTAGCGCCCTAGGTTTTTATTTATTTTTGTAGACCCAAGGATGAGGGTGTGAACCCAAGGATGGTGGGTGGACCCACCCATGGTTTTGCACATAATTTTAGAGCATGGTTTTTAAGGCATGATGGTTTTTCCCATGGTATTTTTAAGAGCTAGTCAAAGGGAATTACGATTATGTTCTAATAAAGGGTTGATGGATTGGGGTTTATGAATTCTTTGACATGTATATAATGTATTGTAACATTGAAAGGAATATAATGAAAAATCAATCTGGTTTCCCAGCTTGGGTTCCAGGAGAAAATATTTGTGTGTAGTTTTTATGTTCTCTCCATTGTATATTTTTCTATCTGAAGAATTTGTTTGCAAGTAATTTCTATATAAGGTTAAAACCTACAATGAAACCATTCATATACATTATGTGCTATATGTGTCAGGCTTGAAGAAGAATCTTATCTCCATTTCTACAATGGAAGACAAAGGATTTAGAGTTGCATTCATTAATGGAAAAGTCCTTGCTTGGCCAAGGAATTATAACCTGAGAGAAACCCTCCCACTTGGTGTCAGTTGAAATGAAGTCTTGTACAGATTTTGTGGATGATCAATTCAAGCATTGGTCCATGATACCATTAATCAATGTGATATTTATCATCGAATATTTTCTCACCTTCATTACAAGTATTTTCTTGACATGAGTAGGATGATTACAAGGATTCATATGATTCAGGTGGATCATGAAGGTATATGTAAAGGATGTGCCAGTGGAAAGAATGTCAAGGTACCATTCCCTTCTAGTAGTAGCATATCTAAATTGATTTTTCAACTCATTCATTCTAACCTTGGTGGGCCCATGATAATGACATCTCTTGGAGGATACACAAATTTAATATTTGTGTTGATGACTTCTCCCATAATACTTGGATATTATACTTGAAGACCATGGATCAAGCTTCCATCATGTTCAAGGACTTCAAGGCCCTTGCCAAAAATCAAACTGGAAAGAAGATCAAGATCTCGAGGATAAATAATGGAGGAGAATACACTTGAAATGAATTAAATACTTATGTAGAGATGCTGGGATTAAGAGGGAGGTGTCTATTCCATACAAAACTCAACAAAATGGAATTTTTGAAAGGAAGAAAAGGTCCATATTGCAAGCAGCCAAAGCCGTGATTCATGATCAAAATCTACCTATGTTTCTTGGGGAGAAGCTACAAATACCATTGTGTATGTCGAAAATAGGAGTCCTCATCAATCCTTGGTTGATACGGATATTGAAGAAGTGTGTACATGTGTGAAACCAAAAGTTGGACATCTGAGAATCTTTGGCTGCCCTGTCTACCTTCATGTACCGAAGAAGAAGAGGTCAAAGATAAAGGCTTCAGGAAAGAAAGGTATGTTTTTTCGTTATTGTCAGAATTATAAATATTACAGAATATATATGCTAGGTCATAAGAACATTGAGTTCAATCGGGATGTGACCTTTGAAGAAGATGCTTCTCTTGGGAAAGAAAAGGACTCTCTTGTCCCTGCCATCTCTGAGAGAAGACATGATCCTATGGATGTAGATGTTGAGCCATCCATGCCTAACGTTGGCTTTGCAGATGAACCTATGACACCCATGGATTCTTTGGATCCTCGCCCTTGTGATCCTGCCACTAGGAAGAGACCCTTGTGGCTTCATGATCCATTACAGGATGTAGAGAGACACATATCCTTGAGAGGAACCTTCATAGAAATAAAGAAACCTTATAGATATCAAGGATAGGTTGCCTTGATGAGTGAAATTATACAATTTGAACATTGCAACTTTGAAGAAGCAATGAAGGAACATGTTTGGAGAGATTCCATGGTCAAAGAATATGAGTCCATCATGAAAAACGATGTGTGGGAGGTGGTTCCAAGACTCGATGGGAAGTCTGTTGTGACTTCCAAGTGGTTATACAAAATTAAACATGCAGTTGAAGGTAGTGTTGATAATTTCAAAGAGATATTTGTGGTTAGAGGATTCTCCCAAAAGGCGGATTCATGGCATACTTAAGGAAGAGGTGTACATGGAACAATCACAGGGCTTTGAGGAACATGATAGGCAAATCCATGTTTGCAGATTGAAGAAATCCCTCTATGGTTTGAAGCAATCCCCTAGGGCTTGGTACGCTCATATCGATGGATACCTAATGAAGTTGGGATTCACCAGAAATAATGTTGATATGAACCTCTACTTCAAGGTTGTCCAAGGTATGCCTTTGATTTCAGTTTTATATGTTGATGACTTATTCATGACAAGAGTAGAGCCTCTAATAATCCAGTGTAAAAGGGAGCTTACCTCCTAATTTGAGATGAAATATCTTGGATTGATGCATTATTTTCTAGGCTTAGAGGTGTGGTAGAGGCCTGGAGATATTTTTCTTAGCCAAGGAAAATATTTTTTCAAAATATTGGAGATATTTTGGATGATGAATTTCAAATCCATGGCCACATCAATGGAGGAAAACTTTAAGAAGTTATGTGGTGAAGTTGCGGGACCTTATCTAGTGGATCCTTCTTTGTACCGATAGATGATTGGGGCTCCAATGTTTTTGTTCAACACAAGACCATACATATGTTTTTCTATTAACACCTTGAGGCAGTTCATGGTGGAACCTTTGCATGCTCATTGGGTGGTTGCAAAACATGTGTTGAGATATCTACATGAGACGATCAACTATATTTTGAGATATACCTTCGACGATGAGTTGAGACTGCATGGATATATAGATGTGGATTGGGTTGGGAGAATTAATGATAGGAATAGCACATTAGGGTGACGTTTTATCTTGGGATTTTCCATGATTTCTAAGATGAGCAGGAAGTAGACATTTGTCACTCTTAATACAATCGAGACAAAGCACATATCAGATAGTATGAATACTTATGAGGTAGTGTGGTTGTAGAAGATATTGGTAGAGCTATTTGAGAAGGTGCTTGAGGCTCCACTTTATGAAATATATGGTACTATGAGGAGTAGTGAGGCTCCAACACATCTTGACTAATGAGTAAGTTGCAGGCATTCTCACAAAGCCTTTTTTGAAAGAAAAGTTCTTATCCTTCAAATAGTGGCTTGGAGTGTAGGAGAATGTTTCCCTTCCCGAGAGGGAACACTACTAATCGAGAAAACTGAGCATATGCTCTTCCCCAGTCTTTCAACTAGCCTTGGACTTAGTGAGGGGGGATTGTGTAGTGAGGCTCCCGGGTGTGAGAGTAATCCTTGAAGCCATGAACTTGGTTGAGTACATGCCCTAGTATGCATCCTACCCACAAATTACATTGTGTATTTATTGACCAAGGGACACAGAATTGGTTAATATTGTTGTGATTACCACCCATTTGGTCAGTGGGAAAGGAGACTTAGGTGCATGTGATGTTTACCTAACGTCGGAAATGAGTACCATGGACTTGGTTATGGTAAATTGATCTCCTTAAGTATTGGATGTAGGAGTTCTACCAGTTGATTACTAAGGATCAAGTTGGGTGAGGGTTAATGAGTGGACATATGGTGTGTGTGATCTTTACCAAGGTCATTTATGAATTCCATGGAATTGGTTGTGGTAAATTTATCTCCCCCATTGTCATGGGGATCATCATTGTTCAACTAAGATGAGATGACAAGAGATCAGACAATATGAGATTATCTTATGTTGAGACATATACATCCAAGATGAGACATCTATGGTGCAACTGACAATTCCTCCCTAGCTGAGAGGGAGTGTTGAAAATTTGATAGTTGTGGTCTAAATTTCATCACCAAAATAATAAAGAAAAGTCACATTTTTTACCGTTGGCAAAGTCAACCTAAAGAAGACAAGTTGACCTCAAGAGGAAATTGACCCTCCAAAACCACATACATTAATCACTAGTTGGAGCATCATCACATCACAAAATTATCTCCAAAATTGGAGGATGAGTTCACACATGTGAAGGAGGAGAGAGAGAGAGAGATTTATTTGACCAAAGTTGACTTTTCTTATCTTTTTTTTGCATTGACCCACGTTGACTTCTGTTGATCAAGCTCTTTTCTCTTATTTGACCGATCTGTTTTGGAGGTGAAGTCTTTGAATGTGTTTGATAAAATCTTTGACTCTAGTTTGGGCACATTTTATGAGGCTGGTTGTAGGTTAACTAAGGAATTTCGATTGAAATTGCAGGAGGAATTTATCTCTATTTTCACCAAGTTTGACTGAGAAAGGAAGGCTGCATATTTTTCTGGGTGGACCAAACATTTTTGGGAAGGTTTGATTATTGACTTTGACCAATCATTGCACCATGTTGACTATGGTTGAATGAACCTCCAAAATCCAAAAAATGTAGATTGGTATCTTTAACCATATTTGACGATTTCTCTTTCATTGGATTGGTTTTGGCTTGGGAAAGTAAAAGTTTTACTTTGAATCGTTATTGGATGTACTATTGGATTGATGTATCTCATGTTGAACATTGATTGACTAATAGAAGAAGAGTAAATGATTCTAGGTCTTCCCCCTTGTGGGGTTTTTCCCTGGTCTTTGACCAAAATATCTATGTCTCATTGTGCTTGGATTTTCTTCTATTATGCATGACTATTTACTGTTCTATCTCTACTTTTGATCCAGGTGGCTCCAGGGACACACATAGGACAAAGAGGGCTTATGGAAGCTCAAAAATCAAAGTAATCAGAATTTTTTTCGAACTAGGACCAGAGAGTAGATAATGTCATCCTGATCATAATGGTGTGAATGGTTCGTCAACCTGAGCTTGTATCAGGGAGAACGAGCCAATCAAATTTTTGGTCAAAGTTGGTCTGTGGTCCACGTTTAAGTGTCCTACAATTTGACTGGCCTTGGTGCATGAAACCTAGCTCCTGAGACCGGGCGAATTTGTTGGATCATTAATTTGTCTAATATCCCCTATATTAGACAAAATTAACACAACGACCATATTATCAAAATCATATATATATATATATATATATATATATATATATATTATTGTTGAGGTGGCAGACCATGACCTCCGCCACTCGTCCTCCCTACAACCACAACAATAAAAAAAAACAAAATATTATTTAAATATGGCCGATGGGCCATGACCCCAGTCGGCCCCCAACCAACCTTCATGCTAATCTTATGTTAATAAAAACACACACACACACACACACACACACACATATATATATATATATATGGGCTATGGGCTGGCCACCTCCGCTGTACTTGACCCATGCCCCCACCCACTTTGACTTGTGTTGAACCGAAGGTGGCGGGGCTTGAACCTGCCCAGCCGTTGTGGCTGGATTGCCTCTCGGGCACCCTCACACTCCGCTGTGTTCATGTAGCAGTTACCAAAACCGCATAACAAATCACATGAAAACCATAACAGCAGAACCCAAACATTAAGACGTGCCCAAACGAACTTGGTTTAAATTTAACACAATGCGCCTTTTAAAAATATATATGTGGATTCTGTGGCAGGGGTGGGATTTGATCCCCCGATCTCCGCGCTACTAATTTATCTGCCAACCATTGGGCCACAGGGCTTCCTTGGTAAACTTTGCCCATGTTTTTACATATAAACCCATTTTTTTATCAGTGCATGGGAGGCGAATTTGAGAACGGAGGAACGAAACCAAATTATGCAGAGCGGAATGGAGGCCAATGCATGATACAAAAACTGAGACAATGTTTTTTCATTAATTTTTGCAAGTGGAACCATGATCCTGAAAAAGAGTAGGTAGAACCATGATTGAGCCAAACTCTCAGGTGGGCGAAATTTTTCTAGTGTCCAAATTGGACAAAATTTATGTCGGCCCTACACCTCTCAGCAACACGAACCTGATGGCAAAGACAAAATTTTGATTTGAGCAGCAGATCTTCAGATGACCCAGAGGAGGGAATCTTTGAGGAATCTAGGGGGAGTCTAAAAGATTCTTGTAGCCCCACATTTCCACTTTCTCAGAATTCAGAAATTTGATAGTCGATTTTACACTATTCAATGCCACAAATCTGAAGGTGCATTCAGATTTTCCATTTGATCATTTCATTGTTCAACCACTTTTCAAAGTGGAGTGCAGGTGTCAGCATTCAACGTGTGAGTAGTCATTCCATGAGATTCGACACCGCGAGATTGATGGTACAACCAACTTCAGCAGTTTGACATCCTTTTCTTCAGATGGCGCAGGATGTGAGGTATATGTAGTATGTTCATATACTTCTTTTGCTATGAGATGCATTGTGCTGCATAGATCCCTGTTTGATGTTTGATGTGGGATCTTGTTTTCTTGTTTCACAATTCTTGCTTGATGTGACGCAGAATCATATATGGGATGTACTTGTTGTCATGATTCATCATGTTTTGTTTGAGATTCCTTTGTCATCATGTTGACGAGATACTCATGTGTCGCCATGTATGTTTGCATTGAGATCCCTTTGATGCCATGTTGGCGGGATGATCATTATCATCATGCATGAGTTTATGTCATACTAATAGGAGTCCTTTTTTGACCAAGAGCTCCTATAGCGAAACATCTTGTGGAACCACTCCTATGTGAGGGCATTTTCCTTGTATGATAGCGACTTCACCACCTATGTACATCATCACTATTGACAGGACTTAATGCAGCGGCCTACACCATCTTGACACTGGGGCTCGAAGACGTAGTCCCTCCTGGACGAACTTCGTTATCAACGTCTTAAGTTTTATGTTGCTAATGATTGTCATGATTGTCAACTCGGATCAAGTTTGGTATTGGAGTGGTCTTTGCATGGATGTGAATTGCAAGCATGAACAATGGAACGTGCAACGACAGAGGATGAAAAAGTGATGTACGAAACCATGCTCAAAATTTCCCAAAGGGTGGAAATAATGTATGAAGCTCTACAAAAAGAGACAGAGGAAAAGGAGTGATTGCAACTTCAGATGCGAGCCACAGAAGAGGCCCTGGAAGAACTGAAGCACAACAAATAGAATATTCAAACAGAGAATGTTGAATTGAAGATGCTTCTACATGAAGAGGAGGAAAAATAGAGTTTTCTACAATAGCTGCAAGCTAAGGAAGAGGCCTTGGAAAAGCTGCAACATGACCCATGTGAGGTAAAAAGTAATTCTCTAAATTCACGTATGTTTCCTAATGATGATTTCACTGTTTTTGAAAATCATACCACAGTAATTGGCTCTAAACTGTTGAAGAAAATGGGGTATTAAGGGAAAGGCTTGGGCATTAATGGCCAAGCCATTGTCAACCCCATAAAAATAGAGGAATTACCCCGTCAGGCAGGACTTGTGTATGTCGGAAAAGAAGTTGGGGAATCTGCCAAGACAGTGAGTGAACCACCAATAACAGATGATGAGAGGCCCTCATAAGTTCTTTCCAACTCAACAGTGGAGGTAAAAGATGTTGATTTCCTTTCAATTTCATCTTCACATAGGATGATTTCTGTTGGATATTTGGAGATCGAAATTACAGAGACAAACATGAGGCTCCTTACCAAGATGAGGTATAAGGAGGAAAAAGAGCTTGGTGTTAATAACCAAGGCATAACTCAACCATTGGAGGTTGTGCATAAACCTTGATTTTCAGGCTTAGGATACACTGAAGGAGAATGCTCGAAGGTGGTAGATTCATCCGAGACATTGTTGAAATCGTCGAGGAAAGAGAATGATGGGAACACATCCCCATCATCCCATGGTAGTGCCCATTGTAGGAAAAGAGCTGTGGAAAGCTCTCATCACCATAATGACACCAGAGACAATAAGGAAAGCTATAACTAGTCTCGATATTCGAATGTTCATTTCAATCATAAACATGTTGTTAATGATGAACATAAATCAAGGCTTTGAAAAACATGTACCTTTTGTGGATTACATAAGCATACATTTTCTAAGTGTTGGAAAAGAATAGCAGCACAAAAAGGGATGAGGCGTGAAATACCCTTTCAATAGCAGGTAAAGAAACATGTTAAGAAGATCTGGAGAAAGAAGATGTATTGTAGTCATTGCAACAAAGGTGGCCATCAAAGAGCCACTTGTTGGAGGCTCCATCTAGAGTAGTGCCTTAAAGACAAAGTGTCGATGCATGAACCAGATTAAATGATTGTTTGACAAGAAAAACCAACACAGGGGAGTGACCCATTCACATTGATAAATGGAAAATGCTTTCTAGATATGTTAGCTTTTCATGGCCATGCTTTTGTAAATCATTTGTTGCATTTTAAAATGTAAAAGTGATGATGATGTTTTCCATCACCTGTTAAGCAACAATGATGTCTGGTCTTATTTTGGGTTGCATGATAAATTGTGAAAGTGATGTCATATTTCCATCACTTTTCAAGGAAACAATAGTGTTTGGCCTTATTTTTTTAGATCATGTGTTGCAATGATGATGTGTTTTCCATCACTTGTTGAAGCAACAATGATATGTTGGGCTTGTTTTCGTAGTTGGGGTATTGTTTCCATTTTGATGTAGACTTGACCATCAAGTATGTGTTATAAACTCATGGAAAGTATGGGATGCTTGGGTCATTAGTTGGTCATGTCAATCAAGCATGTAATTTGCAGAATGGTACTACAGGTTTGCAGAGGTTGCAAGTGTCGGCTCATCGCTTAAGGCTTCGAAGAACAAAGGTGAAGGAGATGGAAGCGAGACCTTTTCAGGACACTTGTGATGTAGAAAAGGTACATAAAAGTTGCAGATTATTTTTCATGCTTTTGGAGGACCAAAAGCTCCTCAGTGGGGAGGATTGATCCAGGTGGCTCCAGGGACACACACTGGACAAAGAGGGCTTAGGGAAGCTCAAAAATCAAATTGATTAGAATGCTTTCGAACTAGAACCAGAGCTTAGATATTGTCGTCCCGATCACAACGATGTGAACGGTTTGTCAATCCAAGCTTGTATAAGGGAGAACGAGCTAGACAAAGTTTTGGTCAAAGTTTGACTGTGGGCCAGGTTTAAGTGTCCTATAATTTGAGCGACCCCGGGGCATGAAACCTACCTCTCGAAAGTGGGCAAATTCATTGGATTGTTAATTTGTCTAATATTCCTATATTAGACAAAATCAACAAAATGGCCTTATTATCAAAATAAGATATATAATAGATATATAAATAATAATATATATAATAATAATTATATATATATATATATATAAATTATATATATATATATATATCTGATGTTAAGGGGCGGGCCATGACCCCTGCCACCCGTCCTCCCTACAACTGCAACAATAAAAAACACAAAATATTATTTAAATATGGCTGATGGGCGATGACCAACCTCCATACTAAAACTTATGTTAATAACAAAACACACACACACATACACACACACACATATGTGTTGTGGGTGAGCCACCTCTGGTGGACCCGACCCACATCCCCACCCACTTTGACTTGTGTTGAATTGAGGGTGGCGGGGCTTGAACCCGCTCGGCCGTTGTGGTTGGCCTGCCTCCTAGGCACCCTCACACTCCCCTTCGTTCATATAACGGTTACCAAAACCGCATAACAAATCACACAAAAACCATAGCAATGGAACCCAAAACATTAAGGCACACCCAAACGAACTCAGTTTAAATTTAACACAATGCGCCTTTTAAAAATATATATGCGGATTCTGTGGTGGGGGCGGGATTTGATCCCCTGACCTCCATGCTCCTAATTTATCCACAAACTGTTGGGCCACTGGGCTTCCTTGGTAAACTCTGCCCATGTTTTTATATATAAACCCATTTTTTTATCAGTGTGTGGGAGGTGGATTTGAGAACGGGGGAATGGAACCAAGTTATGCAGAGCGGAATAGAGGCCAAGGCACAACACAAAAACCGAGACAACATTTTTTAATTAATTTTTTGTAGGTGGAACCATGATCCTGAAAAAGAGCAGACAGAACTATGATTGAGCCAAATTCTCATGAGGGCTAAATTTTTCCAGTGTCCAAATTGGACAAAATTTATGTCGATCCTACAACTCTGAGTGACAAAAACCTAATGGCGTAGAAATTTTTTTGATCTGAACAGCAGATCTTCAGATGACCCGAAGGAGGGAATCTTTGAGGAATCTAGGGGGAATCTAAAACATTCCGGTAGCCCCAGATTTACACTTTCTCAAAATTTAGAAATTTGTAAGACGATTTTACACTATTCTACAAATCTGATGGTGCATTCAGATTTTCCATTCTATCATTTCATTGTTCGGCCACTTTTCAAAGTGGAGTGCAGGTGTCAGCATTCAACATGCGAGTAGTCATTCCATGAGATTCGATGCCACGAGATTGATGGCACGGCCAACTTCAGTAGTTTGACATCATTTTCTTCAGATGGATCCAGGATGTGAGGTATATGCAATATGTTCATATACTTATTTTTCTATGAGATGCATTGTGCTACACAGATCCTTGTTTGATGTTTGATGTGGGATCTTGTTTTCTTACTTGTTTCATGATTCTTGCTTGATGTGACACGAAATCATCTATGGGATGTACTTCTTGTCATGATTCATCATGTTTTGTTTGAGATCCCTTTGTCGTCATGTTTGTGGGATCCTCATGTGTCGCCATGTATGTTTGCATTGAGATCCCTTTGATGCCATGTTGGTGGGATGCTCATTATCATCATGCATGAGTTTATGTCATACTGATAGGAGTCCTTTTTTGACTGAGAGTTCCTATAGCGGAACATCTTGTGGGGCCACTCCTACATGAGGGAATTTCCTTGTATGATAGTGACGTCACCACCTATGTACATCATCACTATTGACAACACTTAATGCAATGGCCTACACCATCTTGACACCGGGGCTCAGAGACATAGTCCCTCTTAGATGAACTTCGTTATCAACATCTTGAGTTTTATGTTGCTGATGATTATCATGTTCCTTCTTCTTTACAACATGCATATTTGTTCCTTTATGCAATTTTAAATGCAATTATAATCACATCACGAAAGCAAAAGATCTTGGTTAAATCTGGGAGTTGAGTCAACTCGGATCAACTTTCTTAACTATTATTGGGGTGAATGAAATTGGAGGAATTTTTTTGAGTGGTTATGACAAAATAGAACACTATGAAAATTCAACAGACAATGTATGATTTAAATCCATAACTGGTTATCCTATCAGCCAAAGTTGGTAAAGGCTAACTACATAATGATTACCTGCTAATAAAGATGTCTCGTGCAGAGATCATATTTTTGTTGTTGAAGCTTGATCAATAAAATGTTGCTTGGAAGTATGAGGAATATAGGGTTTTTGTTGTAGGGTGAAGTTAGAGGTACTATTAGTACACAATATATTGGGATGCCTATGTGATTGTTCTCCCATAGTGTGAAGATTGTTTCTACTGTAACTAAGTTATAATAGGGGTAATTGGTTGACTACTAGTTTGACGGTGAAATCAATATTTTTATTGAAAACTTGTATGATGTTGAAGTGTAGGACATAATTATCATTCATCCCTGAAGTTTTTCTATGACCCATACATTGTTGTATTGCTAAGGATAATGTTGAGTATGATGATAAATTATGTTGATAATTTGTTGTTAATGATAGAGTAAGTCCTTATGACCAAAGTTGTGTTGAAAGAAGAAATAGGTTGAAGGGTTGTATTGCTTTTGAAGTTTGTGCTAAAATAAATGGATCTAGTTTGAAAATGGATGAAAGGGAGGTGCACATTGATTTTGTGGATTGATGCCTCTAATTGGTTGGTGCAAGAAAACTAATATAAGGGAGTAGGTTCTTCCTGCTAGTGGGTGTCAGTGAAAATTTACAAGAGAGTGGGTGCTTATGGTTGGTAGGTGCCAACGAAACTTTGCAAGGGAGTGGTCACTTCCTATTTGTGGGTTCCAGTGAAATGTTGTAAGGGAGTGGATACTTCCCACTAGTGGGTGCTAGCAAATCATTGCAAAGGGATTGGGTGCTTCCTACTAGTGGGTGTTAGTGAAACAATGCAAAGGGAGTGGTGCTTTCTACTGGTCAGTAATAATGAATTTATGTAAGAAAATATTAAAGAGAAATAAGAGAAGAAGTATGGTGGTTCTCTCCCTGTATGGGTTTCAACCTAAAATTTATATGTTCATGTGTTTGATGCTTATGACTTGACTATATGTTCCTTGATGATTCTTAGTATTTTAATGTTGAATGCAATTGAAAATACTCATATGTAATAATTATTTAAATAACTAAAATACTTATTCACCCCCTTGTTAGTATTTCCAACATGGAATTTTATAAAATATCTCTTCACTTGGATGTATGGAAATTTGTAGTGGATGGAAAGAAGAAAAAACAGTATATTACAGAAGCCATGAAGGAAAAATTGAGTGGGTTTTCAACATTAGATTTTGATAAAGTGATTCATTGTGAAATTGAAAAAGAAATCTAGGATAAGTTGCAAAGTATCTATGAGGGAGATGACATGCACACTTCATATGGAACAAAAATAGAGAAGTCACATCAAAAGAAATAAGTACAAAAATAATCAAAGAAGATCAAAGACCATGACTACTCAAGTGATGAACCAAATGATGAAGAATACCTCCTAGTCATGAATGCTTAGGCTACTAATCATGAAAAGGAGAATTCATATTCAAAGGATGAAATTAAAGGTGAAAAAGACACAAAAGAAGTGCAGTCCACATGTAAGCTAATGATTTGTTGCAATTGTAGAAGAATAGGCCATCTTGCTTTTGGGTTTTCATATGCAAGTTTAGAAAATAGTAGTGATAAAGAAGAACATGAAGATGATAGAAAAAGCTTATGAGCATGAAAAAGAAATATGTGGCTCATCCAAAAAGAGTGGTGGCTATGCATCTATTCATGATGTAAAGGAATATATACTCATGACCATTGTGGATCAATACATTGATCCAAAGAGATCTGGTTAAAAAGAAGAAAATATTGATGAAAAGGTACATTTTAGAGGAAATATCATTACTTTCTTAAAAGAGATAAATAGGCTTAGAATAACAAACAAAATCCAAAATGAGTTATTTCAGGAGTATGATGATAAGGATCATAAAATTTATGAAACAAAGAAAACAATTTTAACCCTTAAAACTCATCTAGAAGAAGCAAGAATAATGAAAAAAGTGTTGATCAACCATTTTACTGAAAAGGCAAGACAATGTCAAAAACTAGAAGTTGAGATTTCTTCCTTGAGGAACGAACTTGAAAAAGAAAATGATTAGTTGAATTTTGGAAAGAGTTCTGACATCTTTGAAAATATACTTAGCAACGAAGGATCCCTGCATATTAAAATAGGAACAAGTTATCAAGAAGTTGTCAAACAAGAACCAAGTACAGGCCAATCAATGACAGAAGATCCTAAGGGCCAGGTCATCATGCTTAAATAAATCAACAATCAGTTAAATAGAGTGGGAAAAAGTCATATATCAGAAAATAATAGAACAAACCAATCACACAAACAACAAGAAAGAAGGTGAGGGTCATATAATGAAAAATCAAGGAAGTGGCAACTTTCTCAAGCAAGTGACCAAGGCAATCCAACTCCTTTAAAAGGATAAAATCCTTTAAGAAGACCCTTAAAAACAAGGCACCCAAATTTCTTTAATGGATATTATTTTATTTGTCTTAAGTTTGGCCACAAAGAGAATTGTTGTAGAAGGAACAAAGGTCATTACATGACCTCAATGAGAAACCCTGTTAGATCTAGAAATTCTCTAAGGAGGGAATAAGAAATTCCATTTCGTTTTTTCCCTTATTGTGTGTCAATGAATTTTATAAGTGAAAAAACTTTGGTCACAAAGCTTGGGATTGCAAAAGTAGTATATTAAGGCCTTTAGATCAAAGAAGGAAAGAAATCGTCATCATCAATAGAAATAAAATTAATAAGATATAGAGAAGGAAGCAAGAGAAACAAGAAAAATATATTTAGCTTTATGTGCCCAAAATGTAGATAATCAATGGTATGTAGACAATGGAAGTTCACATCATATTACAAGAGATACAAGCATATTTCTCTCTCTAAAGGAGTTCAATGGTGGCAGTGTTATTATTGGAGATGATACATCAGCCAAAATAATGGGAAAAGGAAAAGTTAGACTTGATAATAAAAGTAATAATTATGATGTTGTTCTACTTGTTAAAGGTTTAAAGCACGATATTCCGAGTGTAAGTCATATGGTTGATAAAATACATGAATTCATAATTATCTCTAAAGGATGTAAAATAAGGAAGACTTTGGAAAATTATTATCAAGAGAATCTAGGACTTCAAGCAATGCATATGTATTCAAAGGAAGTAGAGGTAGCCATGAGATATTAATAGTAATATCTCCTTCAATTTCTCAACAAACGGAGAAATACCCAACTGTATTCAATTGCACCATGCAATATTCACAAGGTGCAATGCAAAAGATAGAAGAGTTTTTCAAAATGGTAAGACAAGCAATGAGGACTGCAAACACTGCATACATCCCTATAAAAGGAAATGAATCAATAGATGCAAGTAAAGTAAATGGAAGAAAGAAGTGTGGTGAGCCTTGGTATTGCACCAAGAATGTTACAAATCCCAAGGGTTCCTCAACTTTGATTATAAACTCGGGGTTCATACAAACTTAGAGGTGACAATGCTATATGCACAACATATTGGATTCTATTCATGCCAACCTTAGTCATGAAATTAGATAAAAGTGATCAGAGACCATTCCTCCTACTGAACTATAGTGAAATCTTGCTGATGAATGTACAATTGAAATCTAATTCTAGCTATGAAAGTGGCAATGCCATTTGCTCAACTTGTAGATGCTAATTAATCATTTCATGAAAGGAAAAGGGTTAATCTAGTTGCAGAAAAAAAGCTGCCTAATATTTCATAATTCATCAAAATACCAACATAATTGCAGGTATGATCTACCTAGTTCACACTTGCTTGAAAATTAGAAACCTAACTTGCATCATACTTGTGATTAAAAAAACTAATTCTACTTTGCTTTGCAGTGAGGAAAAGGAATGGCTGGAGTGGCCTAGAAGCTTCCCCTGATCATCAAATCACAACTTGGGGTCATTATTCATTTTGATTGAGCTAAATTTTAAGTGGGGATCAAAACTGGTGAAGAAAAGTGGTGCTATAGGCTTGTTATATGTTTTGCTACAAGAGGTTCTTTATTGCTACAGGAGGGCCTCTAATGCTACAAGAGGGGTTCCGAGAGGCTTTTTAGGGTATGGAGAGGTGGATGGAGCTTAAAGAGAATGAATGAAGGTTGGTTTGTGCCCCTTGGCCAAGCCCATGACCTCTCAGAGGTCTGTCTTGCATTAGGATGTATGCTTACAGTGTCCTAAGTTTAGTAGGAAAAGTGACTTATGGAAACAGAGTTTTGGGACAAAATTGAGGGGTGGAAAGAGAAGATGGAGGAGTCCAATATGGAAGTCAAAGAAGCTCCCTCCCCTGTAGGTCAACACAACCCTAGAACCAAACGCATCATACATCTATTGATCATTAAAAAAGTGATATAACTTATGATGGAAAAGATGAGTTGAATTTAAATAAAATCTATTTTATGCCATAACAATATTCTATCACCAAACAATCATTGCGCGTGCGTTTTTTGAATAGGAACCTCCGCACCCTGCAACTGCTCCTCCTATGGCCCTCTGTAGGCTCCCCGCCTGGCAGCCCTTGCTGCTGGGCCCCCCTTCTTCTTTCCGCCTCCCCTGCTGCTGGTTTCCGCCCTTCTTTTGGCTAGTGCCGCGGCTGGCCTTCTCTCGCCCTCTCCATGGCCAGGCTCGACCCCTCTCAGACGCAAGATGAAGAACAGGCCGAGATTTTTGCATCCATCATCTTAGAGAATGCAACCTCCAGAACCAAGCCCACTACTTCAAAGTTTGTCAAGAAGCTTGTTGACATTCCTGAAATATCTCTTCCTCCTAGTCTCCCAAGGAGGGCTGCAATCTCTCTTACTGAAAGAGGCCTGGTTGGTCAATTTACTAGCTTGTGGCCCTCTCCTAGGGCAGTTCAGAAATGGGTGGAGCACAACTAGAACCCGAACATCCAAGGGAAAATTTCTATAAGATTTTGTGGAAGAGGTTACTATACCTTCCTCTTTGAAACCAAAGAAGACCGAAATCTCATCTTTAGAAATGGCCCCTACTTCATGGACTCAAGAGGTCTCTACTTGAACATATCATCTCTTGACTTTGACCCTGAAATGGACATTCCTAATGCTGTTCCAGTTTGGGTCTGCTTGCCTCACCCCCCCCTCCACTGCTGGGGAGATGAATTGGTTAAAGCCATCGGAAACGTTGTGGGAAAATGCATTGACAAATGCAAACCAAAGGACAATATGCATGCTTGTGCAAGGATTTGTGTTGAAGTCAACTTAGGGAAAGGCCTCCCGGAAGCAATGAAGATCAAAGTGGACCAATGGACTCATATTCCGCAGCTGGACTATGAACAAATTCCGTCAAGGTATGTCAATGAATACAGTCATTTCGCTAACAGGTGTAGTAAACTAAAAGAAAATGAAAGGAATGAAAATGCTAAAGCTAGTGAAGACACATGGGAACAAGTCAAAAGAAAGAAATCAAACCCCAATCAGTCTGGCCCTAAACCTAAGCCTCCTCCTGTTTCTCAATATTCTCCCCTCACCCCTCCTCCCATCTTGACTAACCCCCTTCCTTCCACCTCAAATCCCTTTGAATCTCTGGAGGATGAAGACCCACCCTCCTCGTCTTCTCCTCCTCCAGTCACTACCCTAGCTGTTCTGCACTCCCCCTCTCAAACTCTCCCCTCCCCCCTTCCCACCATAGACTGTATCCTAACAAGAAATAAAGTCAAAGAAGCAAGCAACAATCCAGATCCACCTAAAAAAGTAGGCAGGAAATCAAACAAAGAGATAAGAGATGAAACAATAGCTAAAGAAATGGCTAGAGGTACTCAACAACCAATGGACTCTTTTTTGACCAAGAAAAAATGAAGTGGAGAGAAGACAAAGAAGAAGAGTGGGGCTCACCTCAAAATCTAGTAAGTAATGAATTTGGTCTCTTGGAATTGTAGAGGCCTGGGTTCCTCTCTAAAATCCAACGCAGTCCGGGATCTTATCATCCAAGAGAAGCCAGATTTCCTTCTGATCCAAGAGACCAAATTGTCCAGCCAAGATTTCCAAAATTTCACAAAAAAACACAAAAGCTTTGTAGAAATAGCTACAGACTCACTGGGTGCCTCAGGAGGAATAGGCACATTGTGGAACAAGAGAAAATGGGACCTCACTAGACAAAAATCTACTCACTGATGGGTCAGAACTGATTTCAACAACAAACTCACAAATGAAGAAGTCACGGTGCTCAATGTTTATTCACCAAACCATTATAGGGACAAAGCAAATTGTTGGGAATCCATTAAATTAGAGTTACAGGCATGTCAAAATAAGAAGGCAGTAGTAGGTGGCGACCTGAACTTAATAAGAAACATCAATGAAAAGATAGGAGGGAAATATCTTGCTGACCCCTCCAGAGACACTCTGGAAGAAATCATAGAAATCAATAAACTCATTGACATCCCACCAAGCAATGGCAAATTCACGTGGAGCAATAAGAGAGCAGGAAACCATAACATATAAGAAAGAGTCGATAAGATTCTAATCCATGAAAGCATAGCAGTGGGATTCTCCTCAATCAAAAGCAAGATCGTCCACCCTACAGCTTCAGATCATAAACCTGTGGTCCTAATTCTAGATAGAATAGGAAATCTTGGGCCAATCCCATTCAAGTACAATAAGCTGTGGGACAGCAAGGAGAATTTCCATAATATCATAAAAGAAATATGGGATATGGAAGTCAGTGGATCTCCACACTACGTCTGGGAATCCAAACTAAAACTACTAAGATCAATAATTAAACAGTGGGCAAAAGAGAACGCATATATGGAGAAAACTAAAAAAATCGAGCTCCACAGGAAACTAGAACATTGGATACAGGAAAAGGAGGCCCAACAAACCTCAAAAGAAGAGAAAGCTCAAGAAAACTAAATTTTCAAGGAATTATACAGGCAGAACAGAGCCAAGGAAGAGGAGTTCAGACAAAAATTGAGGTGCCTTTGGCTCAGAGCAAGCAATAAGAACACCTCATTCTTCCACAATAACATTAAGCTCAGAAGAGCTGGAAACCAAATCGACAAAATCATTGTTGAAGGTAAGGAATTAAGAGAGTAAGAGGAAATTAAAGAAGCAGCTCACAACCACTTCAAGTCTCTCCTAACTGCAGAGCATCAACCTACTAATAGCGTGGACTTTCTCCTACCAGTAGAATGCAAAATCACTGAGCAGCAAAATAGAGAGTTGGATCAGGAAGTTTCAGAGGAAGAAATCAGAGAAGTTGTGCACAGTATGCAGCTGGACAAGGCTCCCGGGCCCGACGGTTTCACAATTGCCTTTTACAAGACTCATTGGGATACCATAAAGAAAGACTTCATCAGGATGGTCAAAAACATCTTCCAAAAAACCAAGATGGGAGAAAACACAAAATCTTCCCATTTGGCGCTTATACCAAAGGAACCAAATCCTCTCTCCTTTGATCACTTTAGACCCATCTCCCTCTGCAACGTCTCCACCAAAATCTTGGCCAATAGACTGAAAAATCTCTTGCCCACTCTCATTTTAGAGAATCAAGGAGGTTTCGTCCCCAATAGACAAATAATAGATAACGTTATTCTGGTCCAAGAAGCAATTCATAGCAGTATGCAAATAAAGGAAAGAGGTATGATAATAAAACTCGACATGGCAAACGCCTTTGACAGAGTTAGTCACCAATTCTTAGCAGCTGTTCTTGGGAAATTTGGAATATCCAACAAGTTTATCAACATCACTATGGAATGCATTTCAAATCCTTGGACAACCCCCGTAATTAATGGAAGGCCCAGTCGCTACTTCCGCAGCTCCAGAGGTTTGAGACAAGGCTACCCCTTCTCACCCTTTCTATTTATCATCATGGCGGAAACCTTAAGCATACATCTGGAAAATATAATGAAACAAAAGGAGATCACAGGCATAAGTATAGCGAGAGGAATTAAAGAGATAAATCACTCGCTATTTGCAGATGATACTCTCTTAATAGGAGGATCTTCGAGTCTAATTGCAAGGAGATTCAAGAAAACTTTAGACACCTTCATGACCGTCTTTCGGGGTCTGCTCAACAAAAAAAGTGTCATATCTACACTTGGAATGTCTCGCCCCAAGTAATGCAAAGAATTTCCCTAATCATGGACATCTCTGTCCAAAGAAGTTGGAGTCATTTTTCCTACCTTGGCCTTCCTCTGGCAAAGGAAGCTGTCAAGTCAGAGATTTGGAACAAGCAGATTGAAAAAATGAGAGGGCTCCTTCAAAGTTGGGGGCTGTCGTGGTTGAACCTTGCCGACAGGACCATCCTTATTAAAGCCCTTCTTTCAGCCCTCCCGATATATCAGTACGCTGTCACTTTGGCCCCAACAAGCATTCATAAATAGTTGGAGTTAATTATGAGAGGCTTTCTTTGGCAAGGAGGGAAACAAGAAAAAAAAATATTAGTTTGGTCCGATGGGAACAGGTGATTCTCCCCTTCAAAAAAGGTGGCATATCTATCAAGATCCCAAGCCTAACTAACAAAGCGATGGGCTTCAAACGCGTGTGGAGAATGTTAATGGAAAAAGGCAGCTGGTGGGTAGAGGCTCTCAAGAAAAAATACCTTAATGGACAACACTCCAAGGTGCTCTCTGATTTGATAGTGGAAGGAACCTGCACTCCAGCTTGGATACTTATCAAAAAAGTCATCCCCCAAATAAAAAATCATATTTCAAAGTCCCCTAGAAATGGTAAAGACACAAATATTTGGACATACAGAATTATGGGCTCAGAACCTAGAAGTCTCCTCCAGCAGTACAACCCTCTGAAAACATGGATGGAAGCCAAAAGCATACACTCCCTATACGACATCTCGACCTAGGA
Organism: Pinus taeda; assembly: GCA_000404065.3. Taxonomy (NCBI): domain Eukaryota; kingdom Viridiplantae; phylum Streptophyta; class Pinopsida; order Pinales; family Pinaceae; genus Pinus; species Pinus taeda. The sequence continues at coordinate 39,616 of APFE030645636.1, forward strand.
TCACAATAGCTGGTCTACTTGGAAGGACCTCCCTCTCCCAAATCACCTCAAAAATCAGTGGATAGATCTAGATTGAACTTTGATGGGATCTGCCCCAACTAACAAATTCGCTCAAGACAGCTATGTCTGGGACCCAAATGGAGGAAAGTTCACTGTTAAATATGGGTATCAACTCCTTCAAGCTAGCAACAACCTAAACAATTGGAACCTTCGAACCGCAGTTTGGAAGAATGAATGTCTCCCAAAGATAAAAAAATTTCACCTGGACCCTCCTAAAAGGGAAGATACTCACAGCCGAAAACCTAAAAAAAAAAGGGATTCAAGGCCCCTCAATATGTTGCCTTTGCCGTAAAGAGGAGGAGAGCAACCAACATTTATTTCTTGAGTGCTCCTTTGCCCAACACTGTTAGCATCAACTCATCAGCCCCCTAAGGTCTTCCAGGACAAACTTCGATCAATGCACAACTCTTTTCAGAAATTGGGAGAAAGGCTACCCCCATGCTAGAAAAGGTAAAGCTACTATTTTCAGAATATGGAGATGCATTCCTCTTACTCTTTCCTGGAAAATTTGGCTCTCCAGGAATAGCTGCATTTTCAAGGATCAAAAACCAAATCCAGCTCTCACCTTGGCCAAAACTCTGGGCCTAGTTGCAGAAATGATAAGTGCAAACACTGTAATTCAAAAGGATTCCAACAACTGGCAGAAAGAAGAGGTAGAATGGTACAATAAATTCCCATTGGTTTACTCAACAAACTAGCAATTCCTAACCAAGTCAGGCAAGGGGAAAAAAACTGGAAACTCAAGGGAACTAAAATTGAAATTGAACAATGGATCCTTGAACAAAAGACTCTCACTCTACAGTTTGATGGCGCTTCAAAAAATAACCCCGGACAAGCAGGAGTAGGGGGAACAATTACAGACCAAAATGGGAAAATCATCATCACTTATGAATGGGGATTGGGAAACACAACAAATAATATGGCAGAGGCCTATAGCCTCTTCCTAGGCACCTGCATACTGAAAAATTTACATGCCAAAAATCCAGTCATAATTGGTGACTCAGCAATCACGATAGCAATGATGGTTTCAGGGGGTGACTTCAAAAATTAGGCCCTCAACAAAATAAAACTCAGGACAGTGAACAACACAAAGCATCTGGGGAACATTCAATTCAAACATGTTATGAGGAATAATAACATTAAGGCAGACTCATTAGCAAACAACGTTGTCTCCAGACCCATAGGGTAGGTCCACGAGAACAATAATATCTATGAGAAATCAATCCCATAAGTTGCCTCACCTCCCAGTCGGGCCTAGGATCCAAAGTCTCAAAAGACACCTCAACAACAAGCTCGCCTCTCCCTTCAGACCTTGCAGTTGGATGACCGACACTCTTCAAACTGACAACACCCACTTCCATTCCCCAAACACTGTTAAGAAAATCCAAAGTTTAAGGGAAAAGCTGTCCTACACAATGAACAAGGACGAGTCCCGTGATAAGTCCTCACAGAAGTTAGGCAGCAGTCATTTCATATCTCCAAAAGGCTGCTCAAGAAATTTCCGACTAGACACTCGGGACAGGAATATCTCTGATCAGTCCGACTTGCACTCAAAGGCCTTGAAGCTTGTGTGGGATTATAAACAGCTCGCGGTGCTTCAGCTTAGCCATCCCGCTGTCATGCTCTTCTTCTACAACAAAGGTGTGTGTTCCTGCTTTAGATCACTCCTGGTGAACCTCAGTCACAGTTGCTCCTCTTATTCTCTGAGTGGCATTCCTGAGCAGCCCGAGATATTTTTAGAGGCCCTGTTGTATGCCTAGGTCCTCCTCCAGCCCATGGGGATCAGATTCCGTCTTCTCAGTGAAGTAGTAGCGCCCTCCTTCCACGACATTTCTCTTTCCAGATTGTCCTCGACGTGCATCAGTCGAAGTAGTCCACTAAAGATTGTCACTCGAGGTATCGTTTGTGTTTTTTTGGATTATATTCATGTTCCATTCTCTAACATCTCTGCAATCTACGTGTTCAGCCTTTTTCATCTTCGCTGGCCACTGTTTCTCATCTCCCTGTACACCTCTATCTCGGTTTAATCCCCCTCACTCTCTCGTTCTTTATCAGAAGCTACCACTCCCCTCTTCCTCGTGGAGATCTATTTTTCACCCTCTCTCTCCAGTCTTGCGTCCTTGCCCTCCCCTATCTGAACTGTCATCTCTCTTCCTTCAGAATCTTTACCAATCCTCATTCCTCCCTTGGCAGCAATCTAGTTCAACCTTGCCTCAATTCCTTTGAGATCACCCAAAACTCTTCAAAAATGGTAGAAAATCCGTTGGACCGCATCATCACCAACAACGGTTGCACTCTCTGTAAGTTGCATTGTTTCATGATAGCCCACTTCATCAAGTACTTCAACAAACTCAAAGAAGAAGTCCAGTCAGAGAATATATCCAAGAAGAAAAAACTTGAAAAACAAAAGGCATAAATAGAAGGCTTAAAAGAAAAATGCAATCACCTTGAAGAAGCCATCAACCACATTAGGTCCATGAACCAAAGCATTCAAGGGAAGGCCCCAACCAGGAACAGTGACAAAAAAGATCAGGAGCAGCCGCCCACCGATTCGGTCAATCAATTATGGTGAACTTGTCTCATGCACTGTAGATACTGTCTATTACTAGGTTAGTTCATACGGCAATACAGCCGTCTTGTATTTCAAGTTAAAAAAAACAAGCCTAGTGAATTAGATGAAGGGTCTGCGTGCCCATTTTGGATCAATTCCACTTCGCTTCCTCTAGTATTTGTAAGAGGACCTTCCCACTGTTGAAGTTTTTTTATAATATAACAGTATTCGATCGTGTTAAAAAAAACAATATTCTATCACTAAACTGACTTCTAAGCTACAAAAAGAAAATTTAAAGCTGAAAAACTAACGTTCATCTATTTCTAAGAAATCATACACACAATATTTTTGGATTGGTATTGTGGATCCTTCCATCAACTCTCCCATAAGAGAGGTGATGTAGAAACTTGCAACCACGCATTTTTATAGCTTAACCTCTACTAAAATGAAAGAAACTATGAACTTCTTGGAATCAAGAAAAAAAACAAGTACAAAAGAGGGACCAAAGCCTGTAGGTTGGGCCCAAACCCAAGGGTCTCATTCCTTTGAAACTACCTCATATGCAGCTTAATAACCAACTTCTCATTACCAAAAAGTAAAGGTATCATACATCACATAAAATTTCAAAATGATAATGCCTAGCTCTAAGCTCAATAGCTACCCCTAGCTGAATCAAAAATTTGAATCCTAATGAGCTTTTCATCTTGTTTATTTATACAAAAGGGTAGTTGATAGTGGATCCCTTGAAAATAGGAGTGATTCCCTCCTTGATCTTAGAAATGGTGGATCTTGTCCCTCTTGAATTTCACTTGAACTAGGAGTTACTCGGCTACGAATGAATTTGAAATGGTGAAAGAGGATGTTGTGATCCCAAGCTGAGTTAGGGAGTTAAGGAGGTGGACAAACCCCCTAGATTCTCTCCTAGTTGTCTCCATCAATCCCCTTCATAGTAATTGCCTAAAAACGGTTCTTCTTCCTGCAATTAAACCACATCAGGAAACATACTATGACAAACATCTTTTACTCCTATTACTAAGCATAATATAACAAAAATATTGAATTAATATGAGAAAATGTTAGCTTTAAGGCTGGAGGATGGCATGATGATCTTCAAAATATACCTATTGATGGGACTCACCATCACTTCCCTGCTGAAGGTGTTGTTCATTCTATGAGAAACTTAGTCATCCCTATGAAGCTCTTTCATGGTCTTGGTGGCCTCTCTTATATCCCAAGGCTACTTAGATGGTGTTCCCTCTTGTGGGTAAAATCTTGCTTTTCTTTCTATCCCAGTCCAATCCCTCTTCTCTTTTGTTTCATCTCTTCCCTTTTGTAACACTAGCAGCAAGGGTGGGCTGAGTTTGAGTCCTATCCACTTGATTTTCATCCTCTGCATAATTTTCTTGTATAATGGTGTTCTCTCCAAGTCATTCCTTAGCCTTTTAGGAGAGTGATATTCTCTAACTTGTACACTATTGGGTAAGTCATGCCATCTTCTCTGGCAAGCTTGCAGACTCTCTGTTCCCAAAATTCTAAAGGTGTCTTCAAAGTGTAGAATGCCTTGCTCCTAGGTAGAAATGTACTTGGGTGCTAAAGTAGCATCATTGGAGATGAGGTTATGATTTTTGTTGGAAACCTTAGGGATCACTATCTCTTCTCTGATATACAAGGGTTCCTTCTCCTCCTTTGTCATTACATTTTCACCTTCTCAGCCTTTGTCTCCTCATGAGTAAACCAAGATAATAAAGTCATTAGCTACATGTCTCCCAACATTGAATTGTGATCTTAACAATTCAGATATGTCAAAGTGAAATTATGCATATATAATTCAACTAAATTTTCCCTGTCTTCCATACTAGTTTGGTTGCAAAACTCAATAACTTTCCTATAGTTCTGAAAAGGCAGAGACCCATATTGTGCTATATTTTTTATTTGGAACTACACCCACTATTCTTTGAGTAAGAGAGCATAATATTTTGATGGCTACCTGCATTGCAGGGATGTCATAGAGAGACTTTCCATGGTGGCAAGTTGTGTTTCTTTCTCCTATAGACTCTCTCAACCTTGCGTTTTCTAGTTGTAGCTGCTCCTTCATAATCCCTCAGTTTGAAATCTCTTAATTTCTTTCCCATTTCAATTAAATTCTCCTCCATGAGGCCCACACCTTCCACATTCTTGGATTTGGCAATTTGCATCCACCTATGGGTTCTTCCTCTCTCTCTCTCCATCTTGTAGAGGAGTGCGATTACAACTTTTTCAGGGATAATCCTTCCTCCTTCAATAAATTTGTAGTAGGAACCCAAGCTAGGTTATGGTTCAGGCTCTTGGAGCTCTTATAGGTATCTTCCAACTAACTTTAAGGTGGTTTATTCCTTTTGTAGCTATTTTTTAATGCGCTTGTAGCTTCCCATGTTCTTCCTGTAATAGACTCTTCCCCTCCTATAGCAAACCTTGTATCTCCTATAGAAAACCATGTCTCTCTTGTAGCTTCTCTTGTTCCTCTAGTATCTTCTCTTCTTCTGCTTTCTCAAGAGAATATTGTGTCCTTGAATTCTTTAAGATCATTGAACTAGTGGTGGGCCTACCCACAGATGCTATAGGTGACTTGGTTTTTGTTTTAGGAGTAGTGACCTCCTCAATCTTTCCTTCACTGGGTCCTATTTCTTACTTTTTACGTGGTGACTCATTAATAATGATAGGGGCCTTTGTAGGAGCTTATGGTTTCCCTTGTCTAATTATGGTGCTTTTCCTGGTTTTGAAATATATGGGACCTTGTCTTGATTGCTTCCTCTTGGGCTTGATAGGGGTGCCCAATATAGCCAATGTTGCAGCTACTTCATGTTTAGTGTCCCCCGGAGATAGACTTGTTTGATTTGTTTGTTCCTCTTCTCCTTGGGGTTTATAAGTCTCCTTATGGCTTACTCTCTTTTACTTGCTTATCCCGCTATTCTCCTTTAATTTCTTCTTCTCCTTCCTCTGTCTCTATTACCTCTTTTTCCTTTGTTTTTCTCTCCTCTTCTTATGTTTTTGCTGCCTCTTCCACCTCTATTTTTCCCCTTCTTATTCTTATGTTTTTCCTTCTTTACCTTTTGTTACACAACATTTTGTCATTGTCCCTATACTCCCCATTCCTTGATCCTGGAGGACCTCTACAGTGAACCCTACATGCTTTCCCTTCATGAAGAAACTCTCATTGTCTCCCTCTTCATGAGCAGAACAATTCCCTTTTGCACCATTTCCCCAAAATCTTTTGTTTTTCCCAGTTTACAAGACTGGTGCTAATGGCCCTTGTCATCCTTGTGCCAATATGTAGGGATTAACATTGTCCCTAGCACCAAACGGAGCAACTGAGCTTTGTTCCAGTCGCAGCGGTCCACTTATGGAATTTTTTTTAAATAAAGAGACAAAGCTTCCAGCTCTAGAAGATTCGTAATGGAAGTCTCGTAAATGGTTTGGCCGAATGGGGTCGAGGATGTCAGTTTGGGCTCCTTTCCCCTATAATTATGGAACTACCTCAAGAGATAAGACCTTCTCCCATGAGAAGAGGGTCCATCTCCCATCCATGCATGCTATATATACTTCCCTTTTTCCCAAGCACAAGCTAGTGTTAATATTAGTGTGCTAGTGCTAATTAAGTTTGGAGTAAACAACAAGCTATTCATAATTGTAGCTCTCTACTCGTGTGAGGGAGAAGTGTGAATTTGGTTTAATGTGAAGCCTAAATGAAAGAGCCTTAAAACTATCATTGTTGAGGCCATCATGGAATGCTAGCAGAAGTGTGTGGGAACCTGGTTTTGTTGGAGGAGAACGACAACGTCAAGACAATGGTTGTAATGTCTTCTTGATTCAATATATATGCAACTATCGATTGATTTCCTACATGATGTGTCATCTTACATGTTTATTGCTTAATGTCTATTCACTTGTTAAGTAGGTTGCATTGCAATTTGTGTATTATCATGTTTGTTGTTTGTTGTTTTTTACTTGTTTAAGGTGTTTGAAGAAGGAAATGGGAGATAGCTGGAGCGAGCAAGAAAGGATATCATCAAATGGGATAAGCATACTAAGAGGTAGGCCCTATTATTAGTTCTAACCTAAGGAAATCTTACATAGAATGTATCAGTTGTGGCTAGACCCATTATCAGGCTAGAGGAATTGTTTATGTCCGCACTCATAATTTTACTTCACCACACCTCCAATGTTAGAGGCTGGTGTCTTTCCAGGTGTGATGGCTTTGGTTTAGTCCATAGGAAAGGGATCCTCAAGTGGCTCAAAGCATCCATCACTATTAACTTGATGAGGCCATGGTGAGCTAAGTGTTGGTGCTTTCCTTCCCTCACCTTCTGACTCATCTCCATGATTAATTGTAGGAGGAAATGGGGAACACTAAGTCTTTGAGGGAGAGGCAATTTTGCCTTGAATCTCAGCTCATGGAGAAATATGAAGTGGTAGGCATAAACCACACTCAATCTCCCTTCAAAAGATATATGCTTGAGGATGTGGTAAGCTACCTCGTCCCAAGGGTAAGGTAGACTTTATCGTATTACTCAATTATTATATTCTACATGCTTCTGTTTTGAAATGAAGAAGTTTTTCCTAGCTGTGATACTCACTACCTTGTCTTCTTTTCTCTAGCTAATTCCTAGGGGTAAGGTGGTCACTCTGCTTATGGTTTTAGGACTGAGAGAGATGGCCAACCCTCTAACAATAGTAGTGGAACTATATTCCTCTTGAGAATGTAATTCCATGGCAAATTCATGAGAAAGATCGTCATCATACCCCTTTAACAACTCAAAGAAACCCAACCATTGGTGTCTTCTGAAGATGTCCACTACATGAGCGTGTTGGATAATCCTCTTAGTGTCTAAGGATTCTCTTCTATTAAAGCCTCCCCCCATTTGTTCTGCTATTTCTCCTTGGTGCTATTTAGGTGTGGAATTCAAAAAAAATTCAAACAATCTCAGTGGTGAAACAATGTTAAGTTTCTTAGTGGTAGTGAGGGAGAAGGGTGCTCAAATTGATATCAACCAAAACACTTTTTTCCTCTTTTAACCATGACAATTTTAAAAAATACCTCCTACTTCTCAATTGACTGTTACAGGCTCTTAATTTCAAGCAGAATTCTCATGCAAATGGATGTAGAAGCAAGGAAGAAGGGTGTCACTTACTTCTTATCAAAACAATTATGTGTGTGCATGGTGGTTTTGAGACAATTTCGAGCCATTGTGGCTCATTTTTCACCTTCCAATTCCTCCTATAGCTCCTCTCGGTCCTCCTATAGCACTTGCAGGCCTTCCTATAGCTTCCTCCTACAACACTTGCAGTCAGGATTCAAAAATTCTCTGTGGCACCCTAGGTGGTCTGATACAATAGCTCGTCCTTCCTCTACCTATTTTAGGAATGAGTTATCATGCAATTGAAGCCACGCCTAGTGAATAATATCCTCTTTCAGTTATAAGCTTAGAGCACTCTAGTGACATGGAATTAACACAAGTTTCCTCTTTTGAACCATTGTCCCCAGTCCCTGTAATCATTTATCTCTCCTCGTGATTATCACCCCACTCTTCGAGGACACCACCTCATTTTGAGTTGACATCTCCATGTTTTATGGGCGACTTAACTCAAACCTAATTTTATTTGCTGAGGGTGGCCAAGTTCACTGGCCACCCCTAGCCTATTAAAACACCTCTCTCAACCATTACACATTTTAGTCATTTTATGCATAGGGAAGAGGTGAGGGTTTCCATACCTGAGCCTACCCGTGGATTGAATTGTTGTAGATAGTTTTGTGCTGGAGCTATGACATATAACATTATTATTAATGGATTTGACTCTTTGACTTGTTTCATGTGCATGTCTTCATACTTGATGATACCTTGACTGTTGACTTTGTTGTGTGTGTTCAGGTGCCTCTTTGATGTCCAAGTTCTTGTTGTTGGTGGACAACCTTCCCGAGGATGATGTTTCCCTTCCTGGTTGCAAACAAGGATCCATCATGCCTTCTGGTGGTGAAAAACAAATATTAGTGACTTCTGTTGTGACTGCACATGCTGCTATAGGAGGAGTTTTCTTCCTGTAGTAGTCTTTTGATCCTCCTTTGAAGTCTTCAATTTGCATGATGTTGTTGATGGAGATGATGACAAGGCATGATGAGGAAGTAGTGCAGACACTGAAGAAATAGAAAATAATGAGTTCTATGTTTTTTTATAGGTAGGGAAGAGTGGAAAATTTGAGCAAGTTTTGGTGAAATGGAGTGGATGGGTGATGGAAGGATGATGAATAAATCATTGGAGGACCCTGTTTATCATTTCCTAGAGATCTCATGGTCTTTTGGGCTATTCTCCTCATTGGATCCCCCTCTTATAGCTTCACAAGCTCCTCCTATAGCATTACAAGACCTCCTGTAGCAATATAGGTAATTCCTGTAGCATCACAACGAGGAGGTGAAATTTGAATTTCTTACTAATTGGATGGTGGAGAAAGATGGTTATATGAGTGGAGAGTATGGAGATGAGGTGTATGGATGGAAGGATGGATGAGAGTTTGTTGGTTTTTCCCTATAGCCTGAAATCTGCCACTGTGTGCAATCCTACAAAAGAAGAGAAGGGTTAGTAGGTGTTAGGCCCTATACTACTAGTGTAACCCCTTATTGTTATTAGTACGACCCACTTATTATTATTGTTATGTCGGCTCTGATTATGTTATGACCCCTTAGACTCCTATATACAAAAAGGAGGTCTTTTCATTTGTATCATCCAAGAATTGTTCATTTATGTAATGTAAAGAAGGTTGTCCCCTCGAAGAGGCTGAATTTTAAGGCGTTGATCTATCTTTTATATCATTTTGTGATCTGGTTTCATAACATTTGGTATGAGAGCTTTGGATTCTAGGGTTTCGCTGCTCCAAACAGGTCATCGTGGCATTTTCACTATAACTTTTTTTTCTGCGACGTTTCAGAGGCAAAAAAAAACCCATTTGATACGAAATCACACTAAACCTTGGTTCCAAATTTCAGAGCTTTTTGCGCTATATTTGCGGAGATATGATTTTAGGAAGTTGGTATTTTTGCAGACTCCTGAATTACATTCCAAATAGGTGACCTGGGGAAAATCATCATAACTTTCTCTTTGAGCATCAGGTTAAAATTTTGTAAGAAGGTACAGAAAGAGGATGGACTGTAGTTTATTGTATATATTTTTCAGATCGAAAGGTCGAAACAGTGATACGTGGCACTTCATACAAGTTCGCTCTTCTGGAAAGGTCTATAATCAGGTCATCTTGGGAGATTGTGCATAACTCTTTCTTGGAGAATCCAATTTGGATAAGACTGGTGGCATTTGAAAGAGGACGCAGAGGGCTACTACAGGTCACAATTTCAAAACTTAAAGATTTGAAAGTACAGAGTGACAGTTGTTTCAATATCGAGCTCCTAAAATCAAGAAAAAGAAAGATGAGGAAGTTTGATGGCAAGGATCTGGTAAATTGGATACTTCATATGGAGCAATATTTTGATCTACATGGTGTACCACTATTACAAAAGGTATGTATTGCATCTTCATATTTAGAACCAGATCAATTTTTATGGTATGAAGGGATTTGTTCTTGTGAACAACTTGTTACGTGGTCAATTTTCACGGAGGAAATGATAGCACATTATGAGGATACAAAGAGCAACACCTTCTTTAGAGCAACACCACAACAATTGGAAAGAGTAAAAGGGCTTTGTGACATAGTGGAAAGAAAAATTATGGAAACTAGGAAGCATACCCCTCACAACTATAAAGATGGAAGTATTGTTTCTCTTAGCCTTCCACAACCTACAAGGGTTACACCACAACAATTGGAAGAAAAAAGAGAAAAAGGGCTTTGTTACAATTGTGATAGCAAATGCACTAAAGTCATAAGTGTGCTGAGAAGAAATTATTTTACATAGAATATGAAGAGGAGGAAGAAAAGGATCAATAAACATCAAAGAAGGATATTTACGCCAGGACCCCACCCCAGGGAAAGAAGGAAAATGAATCAAAAAACAAATCATGTAAACATTGTAAGAATTACCACTCCTCAAACTATCGAGATAGAAGGACATATCAAGAAGAAAAGGGTGCAAGAAGTGAAAGATCACATCAATAAAGAAGAAATGAATCCAACCATATCTTGTAATTCATTGGTCGAAAATACCACTCCTCAAACTATCAAGATAGAAGGACATATCAAGAAGAAAAATGTTCAAGAAGTGAAAGATCACATCGAGCATCAAGAAATGAATCCGACCATATCTTGTAAAGGTTTGGAAGAAATTACCACTCCTCAAACTCTAAAGATAGAAGGACATATCAAGAAGAAAAAGGTTCAAGCAATGAAAGACCACATCGAGCAT